>JAVJAQ010000861.1:0-222570 GCA_032362365.1 Zygogramma bicolorata | reverse complement strand
AAACCCCTGATAAAGCTTTCTTTATCAATGTTTCCTACTATGTATTCTATGATAAAGGGTATATTTCAGACGCGTATAACACTTTTTTACACCTTTACACAATCAATTACTGAGAATATTGAAATAAACTGTTATTTGAAAGTGAGATCAAGAGAAAGTATATTATTTTGATTTTCAGGAGTGTATACATATATACCATGCATAAACATTTGTAGACGCCGTTGGGATGTTCACGAAATCTATAAACGAAATACTCTCGAATTCTGAACCAGATTGGGCAAAATATTCTATTTGCCATTTTGATTTTTGGGAAACCAATGACATAATCCTAATAAATTGAATCGTAAAAAATGACAAAAAAATAACTTGAGAATTCAAGACAAACACAAATTTTCATTAGTTTGAGGGCAAAGAGCCCATGTAGGAATTTTGTTTGATTTCCAATACAATAAAACGGTTGAAATGTTTTCACTCGAAAGTAATCACAACAAGAGAAGGTTGCTGTCGTATACATTTGTAGTAACATGTGTTGTTTCGATACAAATTCATAATAGAATCTCGGCTCAAAATGAACCACTCTCTGTGGGTGTTGTTGCTAAAAAGGATAAGAGATGCATATCGTCAAAAAGGACATTGTACCACTGAAGAGTATGAAAGTATACCGAGGGTATATATATATATATATATATATATATATATATATATATATATATATATATATATATAACAAAAATGAATTTTTCGGGTAAAACAGCAAGCAAAACATGTACTCTTTCAACACTATATTTCCGATATTCCGACAGTGAATACTGTCATCTTCAGGGAAGCAACAAATGGTTAACGAAATTGCTTATAAAATATGAAGCGAGAAAATAAGCAATTTCGTTAACCATTTGTAGCTTCCCTGAAGATGACACTATTCACTGTCGAAATATCGGAAATTTAGTGTTGAAGAGCTAGACGTTTTGCTTGCTGCTTTACCCAAGAACTTCCTTTTTGTTTCCTAACAAGTCAGCAAAGACTTCCTATCGACTATATATATATATATATATATATATATGTATATATATATATATATATATATATTGTTATGAAAGCCAACCTACTCACTTTAAAAAGCAAAAATCTTTCTATCTCAGATGAAATCAAACAAGAGGAATCTTTTGGACACCTCGTATATCATGAGTAGAAATGTTATTCACCAAATGACATGACATCTGTCACGTGATAATTAGCCAACTTCAGCAATGAAATACAAGAAATTGATAACAGTTAAATGAATGAAATTAGTCCCAAACAATGCATGAAGTCATAAAGAAACTTCCAAATCAATTTCAATAGATAAAATAGAATTAAATTTTGAATTGAGAACATTCAGCAAATATAAATATGAGAAGGAGAATTCAACTTTTTCTGATATTGAATGATGCTTACTGAAATTAAGCAAGGAATTAGAAATTTAATGGAAAAATAACACATATTGGGATATACTTGAAGAATCAAGCTTTAAAATGATATTAATTAGAAATTTGTAGATTATAGAATAGATTTAGAATTAATTTGTAAATATTTAGAATAGTTATCGAAGCAACAAGTTGCTAGGGAAACAACTCATTCAGTTGTTTATTTGTAAACAAGGACTTCGAAAATGTATTTCAAAGCATGAGCATGACAAAATTTTTATTAAATTAAAATAGAAGGAAATATGTACCTAATTATGTTCAAAACTTATCCAAAGTGTTTGTGATTGTGATATGGTTCATCACCAATGAATCCAAGACATTCGTCCCATCCAAACTTTCCCCAGAAGAAATCTTCACTCCAGAGCCCGAACCAAGGCCGTTTCCATCAACATCAACACAGCAACGAAAATCACTCAGCAGGCTAGAAATTGCTTGTTGGAGTCGCCAATCAACACATCGAGGGAAACCAGCATGGTAAACACTTTCCATATATCGTTGCAACGCATATATCTATTTTCTTGTGCACATAAACTATTTCCCCGAGCTCAATGAACTCTTTTTATCCCCATTTTTCTGAAGAACATTTAACAATTTTTTTGTGAATGTAAATAGTGAAAGTAAACATAAGTTAGAATGACAATTGACATTGACGCGAGTTACCATTTAGAACGTTCGGAAATGCACTAATATGTCATATTGCAGACTTACCGGCGAAGTATAACCAATGAACTTGATACAAAACCACGTTCGTAGATACGAAAAGCGTTCAAATTACCAGACATGTATATTAGAATATGAATTTTAGATTAAGGTTATTTCAATCCATATATGATAGGTTATTGTTGTTATTAATTCTGTGTTGTCACATTTCATTTCAAAATTTCTATTCATTATTAGAAAGCATGAAATTCAACTCTTGTTTCTTAAAAATGCTGAAAGGTTCCTAACTTCTCATGAAGTACTTTGAGTCTTGGATTTCCTTCCTGATTGGAATCCACCTGAGGTAAAAAGAAATGCTATGACCAAGGTAGGTAAAGCAGAAACTTTTAGAAGAGTCTAAACTTGAAAAGAAATTTCATTTATAATTTTAAAACCCTGAGATCGATATTCATATACAAATTTTTTTTTTTTAAAACCCTGAGAATATTATATTATGATGTGTATTAAATAAAATTACAAAATTCAATAATAAACAAAATTCATTATCACACAAAATAATATAATAAAATATATATATATATATATATAAATACTTTCCGAAATATGGTGTTCGAATGGCTATTGAGGATTATTGTGCCAGAGCTTGTGGGAGAGTTCAAGGCTCCTCCAGGAAAAATATATCTTTATTAGAGAAATTGAGGCTAAGACTTTCCCCCAACCATGATGATTCTGATGATGAGAAACAATCTCGTAATATTAGGAAAGGGGAAGTATAAAGGATGGTCATATGGTAGAATTGGGGTGGCTAAATAAAGAGTCTGGGAAAAAAAACCTTCAAGTATCAAGAGCAAAGAAAGGGGGTGGTACAAGAAAATTGCAACTTCCAAAATCATACAAGAAACCTGAAATTTCAAAAGAAGCTATCATGCTGTTTTTTCCCAATGGGTTCAATAATAGAGAAAAAGTAAATGATTTTGCATTTAATATATTTGATATTAAAGGGAATGAGTTACCTGATGATGTTGCTATCAATGATATCTTAACCATGACTAAGGTGAAACAGCTACGCTTCTACTCACAAAGCACACCTGAAGCTACTAATAATGCTAAAATTGGTAAGAAATATTTGGGTACAGTTTAAAGTTGTTAGTTTGTGCTGATTTTTTTTCATATTTTTTTAGATTTATAATTTACTATAATCTGAAAATATGAATTAATATTGGAATATCAAGACAAACTTTCAATCTACCCTGAAAAGTTGCTGCGTTAGTTAAAAACAGTTCCTTTTGAATGAACTATGTTCTGTTAATCAGCAACTTCTCGTATTTGTCTATCAAAAAAATTATTATTTATAAAAATGTTCATTGTTTACGTTTCGGAAACCCAATTCAGTTTCGTTTTCAATTCCAATTCAATGCTTGTTGTTGGAAAATCTGTCAGAGATCTGAGATTTTACATACCATTTTTCAAGAACTCATAGAGATGGAATTATCTTAAGACAGAATAATAAAAGCAGATTCTTGTAATTTTCATTATCTGCCATTGTTCTGCCTTGTCATTATTTGAGTATCATTTCATTCTGTGGATCTCCATCGACAAAAAGAATGTATTCTGATCATTAAAAATCACCAATATGATATATATCTTATGTTCGCTCTTTCGCATTTCCAGAGGTCTTGATGTTTGATGATGTTTTCTGTTATGTTATTTGGTTTAATATGAACATAAGGTATTTGTTGTTTTGTATGTTGTTCCTACATTATACCCATTTCCGATCCGTTTCATTAATTATCTGGGTAGCTGTCAACTTTTTGGGATAGATTAAAAGTCTACCCTATAATACTTGTATAGATTCCAAAATTAATTCTTAATTTTTGCAGATTGTGGTAGGTTAGAAATCCAAGAAACTACAAAGAAAAAACGGATTTGGGGTAATGAGCATGATGTTTTCTGTATGTTTCGGAGTAATAGTGCCAAGTTTTTTTATTTCATCATAGTCTACCAACTCGCCGAATGAACAAAAATATTTAGATACATATTTGAGTGCTTATTGGGCATAACGTGCGATATGGTCGAATTTTTAAGGCAAAAAGACAAGTCTTATTTCATATTCTTTATATTGTCAATTTCCAAATGAAGTTTAGGTAGCAGTTGCATCATTATATATGCAATTGGTACTGAACTTATACCAGATGTATAATAAAAATTCCACCTCAATTTATTTGTTTTCATGTAAAAAATTAAAAGTCAGACACTTCAATTAGGATCTTAGTGGTATTTTTTTGTAAGTTAGACTCCTGGAGAAGAATAAATATGAATTTTCCATTTTTGAACAGAACATCCTGTTTATTATAAATACTAGGTCCAGTTAGATATAATCACAGAATTTAATGATACCAGATTTGAAGTTATATGAACAACTACAGAAAAGTGTCTTGATTCTTTCATCAATGTGATGAACGAGTGTGCCAGGGAAACTTCTTTTTGGTGAGTCCATCTAGACTTTGCATCACACTTGTTGAGCATATTGATAAAATATTCACTATATTTTTGTAGTTGTTCAACATAACCCGACCATACCTGATATAGTTCAATTGATAACGATCAACTTCAATCATCCAAAGTTGGTTCCTTCTCTTTTTCAGTAGTCCAATGTCATGGATGAAATCTTAAAAATATATCGTCCATAAAACGGAAATTGACGTACCTAAGGGTTTTACTTTTATTTCGTATCAACAAAGACAATTTGAGTATACTTTATCCGCTCAGAACATGACACTATATTTTTCTATATGTGAAGAATAAACTTTTACTGTCTGAGAAGCAGGGCCGATCCTATTATATATATATATATATATATATATATATATATATATATATATATATTGGCCGCCCGCGTGCAAATACCAGATGTGCCGCCCCTCCAGAGATTTATCTCTTATTTTGACTAATATTCAACGTTGACGTTATAAACTCTTGAAATCCTCCACCTGTATAACGTCTATCTCACACACAACGATTTTGGACATACTTAGTGCGTATACGGCTTTGTTCCATGGGAGGGCGAGTAATTCGTGGCGCGGGGGTGACAGGAAAGGAAAGCGCCGCTGGTGATTTTTTTTTTCTGTTCGAGGTCAAATGCCTTCAAAGTGATAGGCTGCAGTTCTGCCATTTTTCAGTTTGTTGGAAAAAATAGATTTGATAGTTACGTATTTTTATCGTATTCGTAAGTCACAATCGTTGTGTGTGAAATAAGTATAAGAAGTGAAATATGATTAAAAATGCAAATAAAATTTGAAAACTTCATTTTTGTGGCCAGCTCATAAATAGGTTGATAGCAACAAAATACTTTATCAAAATAAAAAACAAACAATAATATCACCTTTGCATAAAAAAAGTACCAACTCAACGAAAAGTATATAAATCAGTCGTTCTACAGACTAGATACCTAATCATTATAATTACCTAATTATGAAATAACCTTTCTGGCTTTCTGAGTTGCAAATTTATCAATAATTTCCGTAAAATCTATTTTTTCACAGATTTCGGATTCAATAGAGATGATGGCCAGATCTGAAATCCTTTCTTGTGTCATATTATTTCTCAAGTAATTTTTAATTTGCTGAAACTTCTTTCTCCTTAAGTCACAGAAACAGGTAAGGTTAAAAATATTATCTTATTGTCAGAGCAAAATTAGGAAAACAGGAAATGAGATCATTTTTGACTATGATTTCTAATACCTCAATTGGCTGTTTCTTACCTGGAGAAATATCTTTGAAAGAAGTTATTTTATTAAACAGTTGTATACCGTCTATATCCTTCACGATACTACCCTCCTACCGTACCTGTAACTTAATATCTAAGACCATGCAGGCTTTCATGAGATCATCACTAGAAATTTTGTGGAACTCATACAGAAAGCAGAATATTTTAAAGCACTCAGATAATAATGTTAGTCTTTCATTTACCGAAGAGATCGCGTGATCAAGAATTGCAAAATAGAAAGAAGTCTTGAATTGCTGGAAGGGATTCAAAAGGGGTTCATCACTGCCCTCGTAATCAAATAAACGGACCTTTTTCCTAAGCCTCGAACTTGGGAATTCGGGATCAATATCCAAATCTCTAGCAAGTGTTGTGGCTGATTCGACGAATATTTTGAAATTATCGACTGATCTTTGTGGCATTCCGCGATGTTTAATTAAGAATGTTGAAGCATTTTACTCAGGACATTAATTCTTGATAATAAATCATGCCAAATTAAAATTGAACACAAAAATTTTAATGCTTCAAGATTTTTAATTATTGATTTTGCACCATTTTTTGTTTTCACGTCTCTGGTGGAATTTTCAATTAAGGCATTTAATGCGGTAATAATGTTTTTGAGGTCTTGCTTTAGAGGTCTAATAGCATTGATACGACTTTCCCACCTTGTTTCACTCAATGGTTTCAAAGTAAGACTTTTCACGTATTTTTTCAGTAAATTCCATCGATATGGGACGCAGAAAAAAAAGTATATACCTCTTGTACCATATCAAAAATTCCAGAAATTTTATAACTGGAGCTGGCAGCGTCATTAACTAATATAACTAATAACTGACTATTATCGGGCGTAGAGTCGAGAATTATTGTATAATATTTGGCTTTTTTGACAATGCGTGTTATCTCATCAAAAATAGATCCGGCTAAAATATGAATTACTTCATTTTGAAAATGCTGCCTATGTAGTGTGGAATACGTGTTTTTTTATCTCTGTATTTACTGATATCATTAAGGTGTTCTGAAATAACTGGATCAAATTTGGCCAACATCTCTACTGCCTTCAAAAAATTACCATCATCTCTATGATACAACTCCGTACTAGTTCCTCAGAATGCTAAATTTTGACTGGCTAAAAATTGTACTACAGCAATCATTCTTTCAATGATAGCGCGCCTTCGCTTTTTTTCTCTATTGTAAACATTTTGTTGTTCCGCGTCAATAGTACAATTCTTGTCCATCCTCGCCTTCATTTCGCAACACGATCTTATAGAGTTAACGTATTTCAGAGTATTTTCATGCTTATTGGGGTAATCCGAACAATGACGCCAATCAGAAAAGCCATTACTAACAAGTTGTGTTGAACTATCTCTACCAAACAATTTACCACGTACGAATTATTTTCTCTCCGTTCACTAAAGTTTTGTTATTATATGAACAGCTGAATTTTCTGCCACTCTCATCAATCGGAAATTTAAAATCTGCAACTTGTTTGGGACCGTGTTCTATCAATAAATCAATATATTTTCTTTGTCAAAATGTTAGGCCAAGTACCTGGATCATCTAGTGCTACTTGAGCAGAGCCTTCTTTCCTCTCATCTTCACATTCGGCTTCACTGGGAATGGAACTGCCTGATGATGATCGTGCACCTTTATCACTAGTACTGGTGGATGTTGATGGTTGAGAATAATCAAACTCCGCGATTTGATTCAAACCTTTTTGTTCGGGCTCACTTTTATCCGGTTTTCCAAAATACTTTTTCGATGCTTCCGCTTGTTTTGAGATTTCTTCCATCCTTCTATTCTTCTCTTGTCTATAGAAGGCACCTGACTCTTTTAGTCTTTCTGTTTTTGGACGATGACGACATCTAAAGGTAAAAGGTAAGAAGAACGATAAGTTTATCATGGCTCACAGATGCAGATAAAATTTATAGGAATTCTTTAGAAATTTTGAAATTCATCGTAATGACCTCTGAAAAGTGCTAACATTGTTATTACTTTTTTCACTTGAAGTGTATGAATATGGGTAATCATGAGAAATCCCCATTTTTTTTTTAATTAGAGCAAATTATTTAAAATAAATAATGATTCGTAGCGCTCTTTCAAAATCTGGGTAAAAATTAAAATTGTCATAAACTGCCCCGGTTGGTAACCTTAAATTTTGTGAGAAAATTTCATTTTGCGCTAACGAATTTTGAAAGAATTGAAAATTAATTTTGAATATTCCAACTTTCTGTACTTATTTTCAAAACGAATCATCGCTACAAAATTAGTTTAAAAATATGCCCACTTTTTTTATCTGATTAGAAAACACCCTGTACAATATTTCATTCGTTCATAAATCTAGTTGAGAGAAGGCTTTGGTACTTACCTTAACACAGTTCTGATTTAAACGATACTCATCAGCAAACAGCAAGACCTTGTCACTAATTTTCAATATTAACTTTGCACTTGATTGTGTTTATGATCAGTCTCATTGTATGTTGTTTCAAAATTAATGAACATTCAGAAATGAAAATGGTTTATATATAGTGGTAAAGTAGCAAAAAAAATTCCGATGCCACGTCCTTCAACTTTGTCGAAACAATCCATTTCTTATCTATAAAGAAAACCGCTAAAATAGGGTTTCTTTTGACCATTGACCTGCGAACCACGTGCCGACTGTGATATATAAAGTCTTTACGAAGTAAATTGGCACGGCGAAAAAAAATTCAAAGGAGGCCGCAGCGGCGAAACCTTTGAAAAAATGCCGCCCGGTGAACAGCAGCAAGTTTTTTTTAAAGGTTTCGCCGCTGGTACCTTCTTAAAAAAATTTTTTTGCCGTTCCAACTGACATCGTGAAGACTATACGTACATAAATAAGCCGCCGCGCCGCACACAGGAACCAAACATACTTAGTCGTGTCAAAAATACAGCCCTAGTTTTTTTTATGGAAATTTTTCTTTCAATTTTGCTCTCAATGAAGATTGTGTGTAGATGAGAGTGGAAGAAGATACTGATGGACAATAGACCAACACACAACACAGCTGAGTACTAACGTTTCATTTTTCTTGGCGGCCGCCCTTTAGTTTGGCCGCCCGCGTGCGGTGTACGCGCTGCACACCTGCTAGGATCGGCCCTGCTGAGAAATAGATTATAATATGCATGTACACTCTGGCAGAGTGTACATTTGAGAAAGGACCATGTTCAGGCACTTGTTCACTTTTTTTAGATCATTTTCATGAAATATTTTTTTGTTTTATTAATGCAAAAATTGACACTTTTAGGACTTTTGCCTCTTCCAGCAATCTTATTAACCCTAAAATCTAATTTTGTGAATGAGCGAAATATATTTCTTTCGTAAACGAATAGTTGAAAAAAACAGATCGGAGGAACTGTATGGTGTTTTGAAAACCTTGAGGTTTCTATCAACCAGTGGAATATCACTGTCAGAAGATATCTATCATTATTATCATATATCTATAACCATGTTCTTCATTTGATTTTTGAATTTGAATGTATTTGTCCAACGATTCCTGGTACATATTTCAGTTGGGCTTCAGTATTATTATCATCAATCGTGTTAGAAATTTATCAAAGTCCATTCTTAATTCAGCTCCCTCTGACATTATTATTGTCTATACATAGTGGAGATTTTTATTTATTATATATTATTAATTATCATTATTTCAGCTGAGAGTTGCCAGACATCAGTGCCATCAATCTACCAAGGTGATGATGGTACAGCAAGTGAAGTGTTGGATGAAAATTTCAAATCGAATATAAATGAGTTCGAATCTCCTCAAAATATCATATGCGACTCTCAAACTGAAAATATTGAAATGGGTACTACTACTACAGTTTCACCTACGAATTCTCTTCAATCACTTGAAGATAATTATAACTTGGAAGAATTACTTTATTAACACCCATCAGTTGAAATTTATAATATAGAACAAGAAGCACCTCAACAAATCCAAACTTTAACAGTGCATAGAGGCAAGATATTTAAAGAATGTTCGAAAGCTGCCGAATATAACTTCTTTGATAATCGGAATATAAAAATTGAAATTGTTTTCCCTGACGGAGAATTGGAAGGTTGGGAAGATTTCGGAGGTGTTTATAGGGATACATTGTCTGAATTCTGGAAAACATTCTATGAATTATGCACAGTAGGGACCAATCTTTAGGTCCCGTATTCACGTCATGATTTTGGGGAAACTGTGTGGCAGAGTATTGCAAAAATATTCGTTGAAGGCTTTGAGGCTGAGAAATATATACCGATAAGAGTGGCACCAGTTTTCATGAATGAAGCCTACAGCCAAAAATTGTATAGCCGAAATTGAGGTACAATCAGGACAGGAAATCAGTACTGATGCCACTAAAGTATATGGATATTTGAAAAAATTCATAAAAGAAGCAAATGACGAAAAACGATCAGCATTTTTTCGGTACTGCACAGGTTCAGACTCACCCATTCACAGTATCAGTATACTATTTACCAAAACTGCTCCTGGTATTGGGCGAGATCCAGTTGCCCATACATGTACATGTATTCTTGAACTCCCTGTCACTTATGAAAAATATGTTAATGTTAGGGGTGAATTCAATAGTTCATTGTCTTCGAATATTTGGGTGATGAACATCATTTAAAATAAAGATTGTAACGGAACAGGTTAAGAGGTCTTTTCTTGTTGATGTTTATGTTGTCCTTCACCATTATATTAGCCATTTCTAGTGGTTTTAATAGGTTTGTTGCAACAACACATTTGATCGACCAGAAACTAGTCAGAGGCACGCGCAAATGAATATCGCGTTCTAAAATTCATTTTGCGCATGCTTCGACCTAACTCTGACCAGTTTCTGATCGGTCAAATGTATTGTTGGAATAAACCTATTTTATATCCGTTTGAAGATACGCAACCTGTGAGGTAGTCAGTTCGTACATTTGGTTGCCTACCTTCTCGCTCCCTATACTTCAATATTCAGATCCCCGTCTGCGAACGCGTTTTTTTTGTTGAAATATAAAAACTCCGGTTTTTCTAGACAAGCGATTGATGAATGCGATCGAAAGGGCTTTTTAATTGGCAGTCTGGGAATTTTGAATACAAGCATATATTTCCTTCCATTTCATTTTTCTATCAAAATTTGAATGTTGAACCTTTTGGGTTTGACCTTGCGCTAATAATATTGTTAAATATTGCCCGAGCTCTGCGCAGTATTGATAGTAAAAAAAAATTGAGCCAACCGCGATTCGAACAAGTACTGAAATAGCTTAGTGTCTAAGAGCAGCCCGCCTTAGACCGCAATACCACGTCGGCTCACCTAGCCACACCGACCGACCAAAAATATCAGAAAAACTGTTTTTCATTGCCTCAAACGACGTTTTCTCAAAATGAAACCTAGCTAGATTATCGCCCTCGAATCCCCCGGTATACTAAACTATTTTTCATTTTAGTTTGGATGTGATTTGGTTAGGATGTCTTCAATTTCACCCTCTATACCTAGGAGAACAATTTGAAATAATATCTTGTTCGAATCGAAAACATTTCTCAAAAATGTCAAAATATCGATTGAGAAAATGGATGATATCAAAAGTAGACCTTCAATTCTTTTCAATTGGAGATGAAAAAAACTGTCGATTTACGAATGAACTCGATATTATATGAGTTAACCTATTATTTTCATGAAAATGTTTGAAAGAATTGATATTAGTATAGGTCATCACAGTGATATACTGGTTGGACAATGTATTTGCTCAATCAATGTCAGTGAAAGAACTCTCCGGGCCACCGAACCATTAGAGACAACTCCAAAAATTATGAAATAATAAAAAAATCACTTAAAATTTTTAATTCAAATAAGGAAGAAAAGTCCACACGAAAAATATTGAAGCCGAATTTCATTAATTTTTATTGTATGAATTAACAATGAATATTTTTATTTTTTCCCAACTTTTATCTGCGAATAAATCTGAATTATCTTCGATCAACTGGAGACATTCTCTCTTCTTGGGAGGGATTTTATTTTTCAAATTATTTTTGAAGAAGAAGAAAGCAACTTTTTTCTGATCATCTGTCCATGGTTGGAGTATTCGCCTTTTTTCTCTTTTCTCGAACTCATGTTCGATGAAGTTGGTTGTACCTGCTTATTCAGAAACACTATGTGAATATATAGTTCAATAAAAAATGGATTTGATACTCGCAATCAATGATCCATTTGTAGGTGCACTCTCATTGATTTAATTTTTCTCACTATTCGTAACAAAGCTATCATCTTCGTTTTCGTCACTGTCTGAATTATCTTCTTCTATATCCAAATCGATATTTATTTCATCGAGACTCTTTTCTTTGTATTTGGAGGCCTGTCCTCGTTCATTGAGCAACAATAACTTAGACACTTCAGCCATTTGGTATACATCACTAGGCAATCTATAATAGGTCTTATGAATTTCAGAAGTGTGTCCCATAAAATTTGCTAGTTGTTCCAAATCTTGGTGCGATGAATTGATAACTTGTGACATCTTTGCTAGGTGTTTACGCAGTTTAGTAGATGTCAAAGCGGCTGCATTTTCAACCCCAGCAAGTCTTACATGTTTGTAAATTGCCTTTGACCCGCAAATACTGCTGAGAGATTTTGTATTCGGAAAAAGATATATATTCCCTTGTTGAACAAAATTATTTCGGATTTCAACTATCAGGTCAGTACTTTTTACTATGTCCTCTGTGAATAAAACTGGAACTCCTCTTCCGCGTTTTCCTCTGATCACAACTCTTTCGAGATATTCCATGAGAACTTTCTCACTCTCAGTGATGCATTTGTCGAACTCATTTGAACTTTTATTATTGATATTGGCGGAAAAGGGTGACAGAGTCATACTCTCAAGCTCACCAACTCTTCTTCTATTCAGTAAAAGTAATTGCACGTAAATTATTTCTACCAAATTTCTAAAAGATTTTTCGTCATGTGGGTTGTTTTGTAAAATACTTCTACATCTTTCCCCCTCTTTTAATGTATAGTTTCTCAAAGAAGTTAGATCTTCGGGCAGAGGTATCAGAGAGGGTTTACTCCATTTTTTTTGTTGTAAATCATTGTTTGCTACGGTGGATACTTCGAAACGCCATTCTCTATCGGAAAGCTCTCTCAGAATTTTCAATTTATTGGTTTCATTATTTTCTCCACGATATCTTTTTAATGCCATGTTATAGGCTACATCGATACAATCTTTCAACCCAGTTCCCATGTGAGATGCTAGTGATGGAGCTCCATCAGTTTCATTTTCAGCATCAAATCTCGATATTATTTTCGTATACTCCACGAAAATTTCGAAGTTTAATGGATCGAGAGCTTCAAAAAAATTATTGACACTGATTTTATTTTTGATTTCTATCAACAGAGATGCCAATTGTCTCATTTTCCGTGAGACAACTGAACGAAAATGCTTATCTCGATATCTTCTTGCGACTGCACAAATGAGAATATCTGTTTTTGCTGTCAAAGATATTTGATCCGCTCTCATAGTTGGGAATATATCTCTTCGCAAAATATCATTACATTTATATGAAGAAAATAGTGACTGTCCTTCACTTTGAGCATTCACTCTCAAACTTTTGTTATCGTTATTCTGAGAACATTTTTTGACATGTCTATAAAGACTTTTCCTTTTATAAAATCCTTTGCAGTACTTGCATGGAAGGTATGTATCTACAGTCGGTAGTTCTGAATCAAGATCCACAGGTTTCCTCACCGGAATAATAGTTTCACCTACTGAACTTTTCACGATGATCCCTTCGTTTCTAAGCCTATTGAATCATTCCTTCCTTTTTTTATGTCTAACAGGAAATGATAGTATTTCTTGTACTTGATGTTCAGACTGATGATGTCGCAAAATGTGGCGTAAAAACTTCAAAACATCAGTATCACAAAAAAAAAACAATGATCTTTCTTATTCCAAATCCTTTTTTCCTACTGTCTTCATTTCATTTACCTGAAAAAAAATTACATTTGAGAAAACATTTATACTTCTATAGAAGCTTCATTTGTGAACTTTGGAATTTGCTCAATAGCACCACCAGGTATTTCAACGTTTGAATGTCAATAGTCAAACTTTCACTTTGGATTGATTTAGAAAATATTGATATCAACAAAAAAATAAGTGTACTCATATATACTGGATGAACCGAAACTAATTTACTCCCCTGTATCTTCGTTGTTATTTTCCATATTTGGTTCAAATATCATGAATGTACAATAAATCAAGTATCAAACCATATATGATATTTCCGGTTCACCCAGAAGCGCATCCAGTTTTCATCTCAAATGGAAAGTTTGAATATCCAACATTTTGCACATGGATCGATACCCGAAAGGACTACTTTCTGGATTTGGCAAAGAATTATCTTCCCAATGATATATCACAATCATACTCCAAATTCACAATCTGCTGATATAGTTGAAATTTTATAAAAATTACTTTCTGTATTTCCCCTCGTGACGAAAGTATTCTATCAAAAATTCAATAATATCATGTGAGTAACAATAATTTATAGCAAAACTTTCTGCATATTTTATTTAGACCAACTATTTTTTCAATCCAACCTTTCAACATCAAGTCAGTCATATATTTTGAATACCAAGTAATTTTTAAATTTGGTGAGAAACTCCAGAAAATATCGAAATACAAAACAACAATACGCTTTGGAATTCATCACTAACTTTGAAAATTTCTATGTTGGCATGAGGACTGATAATCTCGACGTTGAAAAATGAAAAAAAATCAAATTCTAAAAATAGCTAGTAAATAGAAATTTTGGCCACAAAATTATCGTTACTCACATTATATTGCTCAATATATTCTAAACCGAATCATGATTACCAAAAAAAAATTATAAACTTCATTTGAAAAATGAAATTTGAATGCGCTTCCAGTCTAGCCGGAAGTGTCATATATAGTTTCATACTTGCTGAATTGTACAATCATGTCATCGAATCGAAGTATTAAATATGATTGATCCATAGAAAATAACAACGTACAGTTACACCCGGTATGTATAATGAATTATTGAACTGAAATTTACTTCGATTTGTGATTTCTGTGTATTCTGATTAGGAATAATCGAAGAGTTTTCCTTGGTGTCGTCGGATGACTTTGAATCTGATATAATATATTCCTCATCGCTTCCAGGGATGTAATCCTCGTCACTTTCTTTTTCATTTGAACACAGTTCATAATCCTCGCCACTTTCAGGTGTATCTGAAAAATTTTCTTCTCGGCTCTTCTGTCGAAGATTACTTATATTAGTAGATGTAACAGTCTCTTCATTATTATCGTTTTCAACGTGGCAGCAGAAGAGATTTCTTTTTGATTGTTTCACCCAAAGTCTTGTTACATGCCTCTTTTCGGTAGAAGATATCTCTTCACTTTGTGAATGAAGTGATTTTGTGGGCGAAACCATAGAGCCTCTGCTTTGGTTAGAAAATTCATTCAGTAATATATAAAGATCTGCAAAGAAAAATGGCTCAACAAAATTAATATCTTAGGAAATCACAAATAGATACTGCCATATAAAAAATGTTTTTCTCGGGCGCCTGAAGTCTTAGTAATTCAAATAATATACAGTTGCCTGTAAGATTTTCACATAATAGGGTTTACTAAACCGCGACACCTGTTTCGCTATACAATAGCTCCCTCAAGCAAGAACTTCAAATTAATTTTAACACTGATACAATCCGAATTCATAAAACATTATATCCGACGACCAATATGAATATGGTTGGATAACTAATTAATAAGATTAATGGTCCGTCGTCACATCCTCATTAGTACAGTTTCCTGGAAAGAGCATATTCAACAGAGGCGAATTATTCAATTCCGTCTGATCATTCATTAGGAACTGTGAATGTTTACACTTATTGATTTCCAAACTCTCCAAGAGACTGAGTTTGAAACCTTTCTCTTGGAAATGAAATATTACAAATTCGTGGTTGAACTCACGTCCCTCTGTAATGAGGTGAGATGCATAGGTAGAATTTGTCTCACCATTTTGGAAACTACTTCTGTATTATTTTACGCGTGTATCAAATGTTCATCCTGTTTGGCCGACATAAAACATAGGACAATAATTTAAAAACTCCTGATATATCTGATACTGAACTTCTATCTCTGTTAAGAGCTTAAATTATTTTTTCTTTTATATGAAATTTTCAAATCTTTCTGTTTCAAGAAATTGAAAATTTTCCTACTCGGTTGGCCTAAATAGGTCAGCGTTCTGTAATTCTTATTATAATTCGTTGTAAGTGGGTAGATTTCTTTCAGGACTTGACTATACAGCTTTTTGGACAATAAATTGTATACTAAATCACTATTATAACCGTTGGTAATAGCGATTTGTTTAATAATATTCAGTTTTTATTCGAAATTCGTATGTGATAAGAAAACATTTCTCATACAAATTTCGAAAAAGAACTGAATATTATGAAGAAATCGCTAAAGCAAAACACGTGTCACGCATTGAAACTCTGAATGATGTTAGTGATTTACTAACTCACATAGATGCGCGGAAAGACAAGAAAATAAAAATGATAATTCATATTTTCAAATTTTTTGAAAAGCAGAATACGTAAAATGTCATGTTTTTTTACAAAATAGGACGGATTCTGCGAATCAAAAGGAAGAATAGTTCTACTGGAATATCTATATGAATAGTATATAACTTACAAGGACAGTATTAAATAACACTGAAGAGATGTGACCTTTCGATTGCCAGTGTATGTTATTACCAAACTCCTGGGCAAAACAATTCCAAATTTGTTAACACTACAACAACTTTTTACAGTCTCCATTTGAAAATACTATTACACGGCGTGTGGAGTGACGCGCCGTGACACGCAGTGACAGGTTCTATCTTCGCCAGAGGAAATTATTGCGTTGCGAAGTTCTTCATGTGAAACCCAAAATTCGAAAGAATAGTATAGATCCCCCCGCCAAACCAGATATTTCTGATAAATAAAAACAATTGAAAATAATTTCCGCTTCAACCGAAATACAGCCCTAATTCAAGGATTTTCAATGGAATTTTGTTTGTTTTTAGAATTAGGTATTCTTCTGGGATACTTCGTTCATAGACAGACGACGCAATGAAGGCTTATTTTGCTTGTCGTTCGCTTCAGCCTATGAAAGGAATTTTATTTTTCATTATAGAAAGTCATCAACTTCGTATTATTGATGGCAATACTGACAAAAGGCCAAATAGCCCGAAAGTTGTCCGAAAGAGTGCCCGTCCAAATAATTGAAAAACAAAACCTTGATTTGTATCGCCAACCAAAATTTAAATGAACGTTGTCTCTTATTTTTTGTTGTTTGGTGATATTTCTATGGTGATTTTTCTATGGCGCCGCCATGTCGGATTTGAAGAAAATTGCTCTTACGCTGTCATTTCGAATAAAAATCTAGTTCCTGACTTATGAGTAACAATATGAAGCTGACGACAACTTCAATAATAATTATCCACTTCGATAAAACGATTCATGCTAGAATTACATTCCTGATCGAATCATATTATTCCATGTATTGAATTGAACTGGCCTATACTTGAAAATCCATATTAAC
The DNA here is from genome assembly GCA_032362365.1 of Zygogramma bicolorata. NCBI lineage: Eukaryota > Metazoa > Arthropoda > Insecta > Coleoptera > Chrysomelidae > Zygogramma > Zygogramma bicolorata. The sequence continues at coordinate 205,104 of JAVJAQ010000861.1, read as the reverse complement.
AGAAATATCACAGTCTCCTGTACGATTTCCACTGGCATAAATAAAAAAATATTATTTTTTCAAACAAGATAAAAAAATAATATATTTTTTATCTTGCTTGAGACAGCTATTGTATAGCGAAACATGTGTCGCGGTTTTGTAAACCCATTGTCAATGAAAATTGTACAGGAAATTGTGATATTTTTGTTTGATATTATTTTATTACATGAAATCCCCCCTATGAAATTCCACAGAAACGTTCCTAATTATTCGTTGCTAACATCACTTATGAGTGACTATATGAAGGTGACAACTTCGATAACAATTATACACTTCAATAAACCGATGCCTGCTAGAAGAATCACATTGTTGACCGAATCATATTATTTCATAAATTGAATTGAACTGACCGATACTTGATGAAAATCCATATTAACAAAATTATCACAGTCTCCTGTACGATTTTCACTGGCATAAAATATAATATTATCATTTCAAACATGATAAACAATTTTTTTTTATCTTGCTTGAGAAAGCTATTGTATAACGAAACATGTGTCGCGGTTTTGTAAACCCATTGTCAATGAAAATTGTACAGGAAATTGTGATATTTTTGTTTGATATTATTTCATTGCATGAAATCCGCCCTATGAAATTCCACAAAAACGTTCCTAATTATTCGTTGCCGACATCACTCAAATCTCTCAACTGTTTTCCGAACGATATATTTAATCCATCATCCTGTGATCATTCCTGCAAATATTGACTTACAATACTTCTTAGGGATTCCAAACCTTACTACACCTATTCCAACGAAAAAGCCACTTAAATAACTGACTTACTCGCAATGAGGTATTCAATCTGATCTTTCTCTATTCCCTTGGTACTTTCATAACTTGGAATCATCAAGCGGTGAAGCACAACCGCATCGTTTTTATTCTTCGCCATATTTAAATTTTTTTTTTCTGTCCATACTGAAAGAATACCTCAGTAATATAACTGAAATCACTATAAACAGAATACGATAACGAATGTTTGCTTGAAAGTGGTTGACAATGTTCCTTGGTGAATGGTAATGGTTCGGACTTCCATTGTCTATATTTTTAACTCTATTGAAACCTGTTGCTAGGAACGGAAAGATTAAAATACAAATTAAGTGAGGAAAAAAAAAATCAAATCAAAATCAAATTTTTGGTCAATGATGAAATGAGGGATTGATTGATCAGAGAAAATACTGTTGTCACAAAAAATCGAGATCTCGAATCTGAAATATAAGTCAAAAAATTATTTAAATAACGAAATGAATGAAATAATATTGTGACAAGAAAATTGAGGTATCGAATATGAAATACTAGTCAAAAACTGTAAATAAAGAAATTGAATGGAATATTTTGAAAAAATGTTGAAACCAAGTTTCAAGTTGAGTTTACTCACGACGTTTCGATTGCTGGTATCCGCAATCGTCTTCGGGTGATTACTGACAATATTTCGAGGTCTGGTCGGTTATAAAGCCCTTCGATTTCCCTATGGTGGGGGAAAGGGTGCTACTACCAAGGGGGCGAGCGGGTGCTACTGCTGGAAGTGGGTCGATCGATCTTCAGCGGGAAAGGGATGTATTGGCGCGAGATTCTCTCTCATCGAGCCGCAGCCGGTCCATGCTTTGGATAAGCGACCTCCACCATCCCCTACGTGAGAGGACTTTCAGAGAGGATCAAGAGGATAGGAGGAAAATACAACGTCAGAGTCTGTTTTCGATCAGAGAACACAATACGCAGCCAGCTCACAAAAGTTCGACCACAGAATAAAAACAGCGACACCAACAACTGCGTTTACCGGATACCATGCGAGTGCGGCAAATCCTACATCGGAGAAACCAAACGACCATTGGAAGTAAGAATAAGCGAACACAAGAAAAACACTCAACGAGGAGAAACAACGAAATCAGGAATAGCGGAGCATGTTTGGACAAACCATCACAACATCAAATGGTCTGAAGCCGAGGTCATACACAAGGAGGAGCACTGGTTCAAAAGGAAATTCAAGGAAGCCGCCTACATCCTCAACAACGACGCATTCAGTCATGCCAGCTTGGAGATCCGGAATGTGTGGAGGTCGCTTATCCAAAGCATAGACCGGCTGCGGCTCGATGAGAGAGAATCTCGCGCCAATACATCCCTTTCCCGCTGAAGATCGATCGACCCACTTCCAGCAGTAGCACCCGCTCGCCCCCTTGGTAGTAGCACCCTTTCCCCCACCATAGGGAAATCGAAGGGCTTTATAACCGACCAGACCTCGAAATATTGTCAGTAATCACCCGAAGACGATTGCGGATACCAGCAATCGAAACGTCGTGAGTAAACTCAACTTGAAACTTGGTTTCAACATTTTTTCAAAATATTCCATTCAATTTCTTTATTTACAGTTTTTGACTAGTATTTCATATTCGATACCTCAATTTTCTTGTCACAATATTATTTCATTCATTTCGTTATTTAAATAATTTTTTGACTTATATTTCAGATTCGAGATCTCGATTTTTTGTGACAACAGTATTTTCTCTGATCAATCAATCCCTCATTTCATCATTGACCAAAAATTTGATTTTGATTTGATTTTTTTTTTCCTCACTTAATTTGTATTTTAATCTTTCCGTTCCTAGCAACAGGTTTCAATAGAGTTAAAAATATAGACAATGGAAGTCCGAACCATTACCATTCACGATAACGAATGTTATCTGTTTATATATTTTTCAATTCAATTTCTTGATAATCTTACCTGATTACACAAGACTGACGTGAAAAGTCACCACCTCGACTGAACGCATCGACAATTCTTTGCAAAGTGGGCTTCTGACCTTGAACCTTGGTATGGTTTGGTATTTGTATAAAGGTCCTCATTTTGTTAGAGTCTTAAAAAATTATACGGATCTGACTTGGTTAGATATATGATGCAGACCTCACTTGGTAATGATATATAGCAAATATGAAACTTCGTTCTATCAAAAAAAATAACTGTATATTTGAGATACCTTTGATGCCGCATCAATGAGGGAGCTATAAATAATAATAATAAAAATTTATTAACCATTTTTGGTACAACCAGGTACATATGGTAGGTCAGAAAATATAAAGGAATGAAAAATTAGACAAAAAGGGGACAAAAGCACCATTAACAATATTTGAATAAATATTTGAACGTCAAATTTTACATATAGAATTATACAAAGTACACAACATTAATATACAGTCAGTTGTAAGTTCACCAGACCAATCCTTGCATATATATATATATATATATATATATATATATATATATATATATATATATATATATATATATATATAACTGGAAAAGCTTTAGCGGGGTTGCAGTCACAATTGTTAGGGCGTCAAAGAAGACTCTTTGTTTTCGTCAAGCTTTCGGTAGTTTATTGCTACCTTCCTCAGGAAGAAGAATCTTCACTCTGTCGAGATGAGTGCTGGGAGTTGAGGAGACTTAGGCCTCGCCACCAAGTCGAGCAGTCTCGAGAATGGCTCCAAAAAGGGAGCCGAAACGTCGAAAGGAGAAAAATTCCAAAGAGCACATATCCGACCGCGGGAGCCTATCCGAGCACATATACATATATATATATATATATATATATATATATATATATATATATATATATACGGTGTTTCGGGCGAAAAGCCGAAACGCCGCATCTCTCTGTCAGCTATAGCAACTGAATTTCTTTCATTTTGTGTATATACAATAAAACCCATTGAAAATAAATGTACCCTTGTAAAACTTTTTTTCCAGTGGAGTTTTTTTCACGAGTAGATATTTGAATCTAAGTAGGGATATTGAGACCATAGAGAGAACTCGTGATGAGACCTGGGGAGTAGGCAGATTGAGGCCTCGACATTGAGTCACAAATCCTTTTTCTGTGACAACCACTGAGGAGTAGGCAGATTGAGATCTCAGCGTGTAGTCACAATAACAAAAATGGCTCTGAAATCGGAGCCGAAACGTCGAACAATAAACTCTAGATGCGGTAGTGAATAATTTGTTTCGAAGGCGGAAACAGATCATGTTTCTGAAACGTCAATACAAGTATTTTGATAAATAGTAGTTCTTGTATTTTTTTATAGGCAAATTCAAATTGAACGAAGTTGCTGACTAAAGCTTGTATGACACGATTCAGTTTCTCATCCATTTTCTGAATGAGAAACGGTACACATATTTTATTGTATCGTGTAATACACCAATACAGTTATTGATTCCCAAATTGGATGAAAAAGAGAATATTTCCTATGTTTCATTCAGTTTATGTTGGTGCGCATGTGCAATAGATATAATTAGTAGAAGAAGAAGAATTCGGAATAAGGATTTATATAGAGCGGAAATGAGTAACCTTCGAATTATTCGAGAGCTCATTACCGAACTCCGCCTTTTTGTCACATTTATCATCTTGTAATAGATTGTTATGGACAGTTATGTGGTGAATAAAGTCATTTATTATTATTATTATTATATATAAAGAAGAGGTTAATTCTTAATTGCAATGATATCATAATTTTGAGTCTGTAACTGTTAACTATTTGTGTTTCGGAAAGGTAGTTGATATAATGAGTTCATCTGTCGTCAAAATGGGTTGGTCGTCTGGACATGTTAGCACTTTGATTGAAGAGTATCAGAAATATCCCTGCCTATATGCTACTAGACACCCATTTTATCATAATAGAAATGCTCGGGTAAATGCTTCAACAAGGATATGTGAAGTAAGACCACACACAACTATTGAAGAAATTAAAGGAAAATTCTGGAGCTTACGAAGAACGTACCTAGTTGAAAAGTGAAAGATGGAGAAGGCCATCAGAAGTGGAGCTGGTGTAGATTGTGTAAGTATCACTAATAAAGAATACAGGAATAATATATATATATATATATATATGTAACCCAAAAAAAAATTTAATTACAAGAGTGAGATTGTAAACAAAAACATTTTCACTCAGCGCTCTGTTCACTAGGAAGTGGACACAGCTTCACCAGTGGTCGCGTCAAAACTTCAGTAGGGGTCTTGATAGTGGCAACCTGTGCAACTTGATCGTCACCAGAGTGCAACTTGATAATTCGAGCCAAAGTCCATTTCCCCGGGGGCAACTTTTCGTCTTTGATCAGTACAAGGTGTCCTATTCGAGGAGTAGTAGGATTCAACCACTTATGCCTTTGATGTAGGGTATGTAGATGTTCAAGACGCCAACGTCGCCAAAAATCATTATGTAGAAGTTGCCATCGTGATAAACGATTAATTGGAACACCTGTAAAGTCAGATTTTGGAATAGCAGAGAGAGGTTCCAAGGTAAGAAAGTGAGGACTTCTACACTTTCAATAGCTGACGAAAGGGGGATCAGTGGACGAGAATTTAATGTAGATTCAATTGAAGTAAGTATAGTTGTGAATTCTTCGAAGGAGAGGATCTGATCTCCGATAACTTTCGTTAGGTGAAGTTTGACAGATTTGATCCCAGCTTCAGCCAAACCATTGAAGTGGGGACCAGAGGAAGGTGACAAAACAAATCGAATCATTTCATGATTCGCTGCATTTTGCATCAACTTCAGTTCGGTACTGGCTCCGACGAAGTTTGTGGCATTGTCACAATAAATTGTTGCGACCCTACCTCTTCTAGCAACAAATCGTTGTAATGCAGCTAAATAAGTTTCAGCAGAAAGATTACTCGCAAGTTCCAAATGAACCGCTTTGGTTGCGAGGCATACAAAGACGCATATGTAGGCTTTGCAGGACTTTAATCCACTGTGGCGAGTTGAGGTTACATAATAGGGACCTCCGAAATCAAAAGCAGAATTAATGAAGGGCTTGGCTTGAGTAAAGCGAGATTCGAGTAAAGAAGCCATGGGGGTTGATAAGTTTTTGGATTTATTTTGTCAACATTTTTATTGACATTGTCAATAAAAGCATAGAGTTTTCGGAAGGTGTATAAAAATTTCTTATTTTCGAATTCCTGTGCAAAAGCCAGTTGCTGATTATATTCAACCAGGACAATGAGAGAACAATGCAATTCTGTTGTCAAGAGAAACCCTGAACGACGAGAAGAGCAGTTTTGGATGTTATGTATAAAACGTAAAACGTATGATACAGTTCTTATAAGAATCATGAACGAAGAATATTTGTTCAACAAAGTTTCTGAAAAATGTGCGATCGGCATAGTAGAGAGGAATATTAATTCACGTTCTTCTTCAGCGGGGTAGGGCAAAGGTGAAGAAGGGATTAGAAAGTTTGCGTGCTTTGAGCATGACGGGGCCTTCAAACCATAATTTGCTCGAGAGTAAAGTTGAAGGAAATGCACCATGGGAAGCGATATCAGCTGGATTATTTTTACTATCAATGTAAAACCAGGAATTATTAGGAATTTTAGTTTGAATAAAAGACACTCGGTTGGCAACAAACGTTTTCCATCGACTGGGATTACCCTTCAACCAATCCAGTACTATTTGAGAATCTGACCAAGAAACAATTTTTTCCAGAGGAATTATATTTTCGAAACAGCGTATGACAAATGTCATGAGCTTGGTCAGTGAAACTGCTGCGCATAACTCGAGGCGAGGAATGGTCATTTTCTTTAGCGGGGCAACTTTAGATTTGGCACACAAAAAAATTTGTAGAAATTTGCGATGTGTTGCGGGAACGTAAGTATTCAACACAGGCATAACCTATTTCAATCCGTGAATTTCAAAAAGAGATTAACCTATAGGCATGATAAGGCGAGGTATCTCTAGAGAGGATATAGATAATATTCCAGATTTGTATTGTTGTCAAACGCGAACAATCTCAGATGGGGCTGTTCCATCCCATTCAATTTTTGACATCCACAATTTTTGAATGAGACGTTTCGTGAGTCAGCATTCCCAAGGGATCGTACACGTGAGCTAACTCCGATAGCATTACTCTTTTTGTGCAAGCTACTTTTTCAATAGATTCAACTGAAAAGAAAAATTCATCACGTATAGGGTTCCACTTCAATCCTAAAACTTTCAGCGAAGATTGACGAGCTTCTGTGTCTAAATTAGACGGATTGATAGAAAGGTATGATTCAGGTGAGTCACTTAATAGAGATGGCTCATTGCTACAGAATTTTCGTAACAAAAAACCTGCAGATTCCATAAGAGACATTCATTCATCGCGGAGTATACGAGCATCTTCTATACTAGGAGCGCTAAATATAAAGTCATCAATATAAGAATTATTCAAAATAGCTTCAGCGGTACGTGGGTATCTAGAACATTCTTCTTCGGCAAGTTTTTTCAGAACTCGTAAAGCTAAATAGGGAGCAGGTCGCAAACCATAAGAAATAGTTTTGAGGCGGAAATCTTAAATAGGTTCATTAGGAAAAAAACTAAAAAGAAGTCGTCGGTAGACCAATTGAGAGCGATCTATCCATATAATTCTGTACATTTTTTGAATGTCACAGCATATAACATAAGGGTGAAGACGAAATTGAATTAAGAGGTTGCAGATATCTTGTTGTAACTTGGGACCAATCATCAAATGATCATTTAGTGATTTTTGGTTTGAATGTTTTGCTGAACCATTAAAAACCACACGTAATTTCGTTGAAGCACTTCAGGCTTCAGAACGCAGTGGTGAATCAAACAGTATGAATTTGCGGAAATTTCATTGCAAGGAATTGTTTCCATATAGCCTAGTTTAAGTAATTCATACATGAAATTTTTATATTGTGAATAAATTTGCGGTTGCTCAAGTAATCTTCGCTCGAGTAAATAATATCGGGAAATAGCAAATTCACGCATTCCTGTGAATACAGGAGTTGAGTTTTCAAGAAATATTGTTCACAGTCGGATTCTTCTTCACTTTCCTCTTCAATGTGAGGATCCTCCTCGGTTTCCCAAAATTTATGCATCATAGTTTCGAGTGACGTATCTTAAGAATTTATGAAAGAAGAATATTCTGATTGCATAGGCATAGTATCGGTTTTACCCATTGAAATATATCCGAAACAAGTGTCTATCGCGACGGGTTTATCAGGACCGCCCACTATAGGCCCCGATAAAATTATTCTTGAAAATATATCAGCGCCTAAAAGTAAATCGACCGAGCTCGAGTTATAGAATTTAGGATCAGCGAGAGATAAGTTTTTGATATGATTCCACGATTCCGCGATGAGCACTGAGAGAGAGTAGACGTTCACTGTTGGGTCGGCGTTACTACGATCTCAAATCATTTTATATTATCCCGTCTGTTTAGTTTAAACGAATCGTTAGTTGGCAAGTTTAAATATGGTCTTCACAAAGGATCAAAAGCAAGATATCAAGCAAATAATCAATGAATACTTACGTGATGAGAAAGTAATGAATGTTTCTGCCGACAACTTAGCCGGTTTAGTGATATCCAAGCTTGAAAATCGAATCGATGAGCTGGAGGAAAAAGTCAAGACTGTGAGTACACACTATAAGGAAATGTTTGCCAAAAATAAAAAATTACTGGATGAAATTGATGATATGGAACAGAAATCTAAAATCCTCAACTTGAGGCTATACGGTGTGAAGCAAGATGCAAATGAAAACATACGGACGGTGGTTCAGAATATCTGCATAAATGAGTTGAAACTTAAGGAAACTGACTTTCATGTTGAACATTGTTACCGCTTAAGATCCAGTGGTAAGGATGAAGGAAATGAACCTATGCCAATTTTAGTGAAATTCGTTTCAATCGAAAGTCGAAACAATGTTTTCTAGAAGGATCTAGAATTACTATTACCGAAGACTTAACTGAAGCCAGGTACGATGCACTTCTGTTGGCAAAAGAAAAGTTCGGCAGATCCAAGGTATGGTCGCAGAATGGGAAAATATGCATTTTACACACAAATGGGGTGAAACTTTTCATTAGAAGCTGCAATGATATCAATAGTTTAAATCACTAGTTCATAGTTTAGGCCGAATCAACCTTTCTCTTCGAACGTATTTACGCTTCTTAACGCATTTCTTGCTTGATTTTTTTCTGCATTTATTACTGTATAATTTTCATTGTCATTCAGGTTACTGAAAGTAAACAAATACAACGTATCTTTCAGACATTAAATTAAGGTTCTCCTAAGATACTGTTATTTATTCTGCATATTAAACTTTGACGTAGTTGAAGAGGCAATATATACGTTTTAGTTGGTATGGTACATTTCTTTGGAATTATAGAAAAACTGTGTATTTTTAAACTCAGCTGTTGGAATATTGAATGAGGTTTTTGTGAATGATTTTATCTTCCTACAGTCGATATCTCCTCAAGACCAACCCAAGGATTTTTGCTTCTATTATTCGTACCTACAGGTTGTCCCAATATACGTAGTGGATAACTCAACTGTTGCAATTCCTGGCTATATTTTTTTCAGAGTGGATGGACCAAGTCGCGGTGGAGAAATCGGCATATATGTTAAGAATGATATTTCTTCAGGAATGCTTGATATCAAGAGCATCAATGAACATTGTGAACAACTGTGGATACAAATTAAAATAAATAATATATAGTTTGCAATCGGAAACACATATCGTCCTCCGAAAGGTAATTTAGCTTCTTTTATTGATTCTGTAGATGATTCCTTGTCACAGATAATTCCTATGGTTGATGAAATAATTTGTTTTGGTGACATGAATGTGAACTTGTTATCTAACAATGTCTTAAGTGAGTATTTTGAAGATAATAATTTCTCACAACTCATCAATGAACCCACTAGAATTGTAAGTAATTGTATGACATTATTAGATCCTATATTCATTACAAATACGGAATTCGTTATTAATTCGGGTGTAAAAGATGCAAGCTCTGTTCCGGACCACTGCCTGGTATTCACTGAAATTCAGATAGATTGTCCAAAACAAACACCAAAAATTTATACCTATAGAGATTCCAAGAATTTTGATTATAATCAGTCCTGTGCAGATTTAGTGAGTGCCCCTCTCCATGATATTTATACAATCCATGATATTGATGAAAAAGTTGAACTTTTTACTGGGCTGATTCTATCTATTTTCAATAAACATGCACCTATCAGAGAAGCCCGTATGACCAAAGCTCCTGCTCCCTGGTTGACATATCCTATCGAATTGATGATGAAAGAACGAGACAAAGCTTTTTCTAAATTCAAGGTTTCGAAATCAGAAGCTGACTGGGTACACTATAAAAATTTGAGAAACTTCACGTTATCATCTGTTCGTCGCGAAAAGAAGGCCTATTATAACTCTTCATTCAAATCTAAAGACTCTAAAACCTTATGGAAAAACCTAAAGAACATAAATAATATGAAAAATAATACCGATTTACCAATTTCTCTGCAGAATCCTGAAGAAATCGATAATTATTTCGCTCCGGTATTTATTGATGATGATATTGATAACGACCTTTCAAAATACTACGATAGCAATAAATACCCCAAATTGAAAAATCAAGAGAATATGTTCACATTAAAATTCATATCTGTTGAATAAATGAAACAAGTATTATCTACCTTAAAATCAAATGTCACAGGTTTTGATGGTTTGTCCATCAATATGATTAACTATTGTACTCCGTTTATAGACAGTTATCTCACCCATATTTTGATTTATTGTTTAGAAAAATGTTATTTTCCTAATTTATGGAAAATTGCTATCGTCAGACTTTTGAGTAAAGTTTCGAACCCAGAGAACTTCACCGACCTCCGTCCAATAAGTATTCTCTCTACGCTTTTCAAAATACTAGAAAAACTCATCCATCATCAAGTAAGTTTATATCTGAAGGAAAATTATATTATTCCAGATTGTCAAGCCGGGTTCAGGAGTGGGTATAGTACAACAGCAGCCCTCGTTCAGGTTACAGATGACATAATTCGTAACTCTGATAATAAAGAGTTGACAGCTCTAGTTGCCTTGGATTTCTCTAAGGCATTCGATACCATAAATCATACATTATTGTGTTCCAAATTGAAATATTATGGATTTTCTGATGAGGTTGTCTTACTCTTTCTTTCATATCTGACGAATCGCTGTCAAACGGTATATTATAAAAATAAAATGTCGTCAGCACGAAATGTAACTTCTGGTGTGCCTCAATGGTCAATTTTAGGACCGTTACTCTTCATAATCTACACTAGTGATATCTTGAACTCTATACAATATTCTAAAGTTCAGGCTTATGCAGATGATAGGCAATTATATACCAACCTAAACATCCACAACTATGGAACTATTCAAAGCCTCATCAATTCTGACCTACAAACCATCTCTGATTTAGCAACGCAACACAATTTAAAATTGAATAAAAACAAATGTCACTTGATGCTTTTCGGTAATAGAAAGAATAGGGCTGTTATCTCACAACATCTCACAATTATAATTGATGACACCATACTTCCTATTGTGAATTCTATCAAAAACCTGGGTATTATTTTTGACTCTGACCTGAAATTCAATTTGCATTTGAATGATTTGCTCGAAAAATCGTTCAGTATTCTCAAACTGATTTACTCAAATAGACATTTTGTCAGTCAAACAATCAGGAAACTTCTCACCGAGTCGTTGTCTTATCACGGTTCAACTATGGCGATATTGTGTACAGTAATCTTCTGAGTAAATTTGATTCGAATCGGAAACAGAAGGTACAGAACTTCTGTTGTAGATTTGTCTATTCTCTGAGAAAATACGATCATGTCTCTAGTAAAATCATCGAATTGAAATGGATGACAATGAATAATCGCACCAATTATAATTTCTGCAACTTTTTGTACAAAGTTCCAAGTAACAAAATTCCCTCGTCACTTTACAATAAACTGATTCCTAGGTCTACGATACATTCATTGGATGTGAGATCAAAAAACAAACTGCATGTTCCTCGTCATCAAACGTCCTTGTTTCAGAGATCGTTCACCTATCTTTTCGTCAAATTCTACAACTCCCTGTTAATCAACTTTATGCAACTTTCGAAGAGAGGGATGGGAATCGCTCTGAAAAAAAAACACTTCCTGAATACCAACTAACATGAACTAGAATCCCTATCCTTGAATTTTATATCAGCCTACTTACCTTCACTATATTCCATCTAGTTAGCCAATATTATAAATTATTGTTATGCGAATTGTTTATACTTATTTTCCTTCCTCCCCATTTATCACATTAGCTAATTCGAACTGTACATTTTAGGTTAAGTGAAAGAGTAGCCTTTGGCTGAACTGCGCCTATTTTGTACCTTCACCAATAAAGACGATTCATTATTATTATTATTCTGGATTTGGTCTGTGGGCTGGTAAGTTATCACAAATTTTATCTATGATAACAGCATATGTAACAAAGTGCGGAAAATCTTTCTGAATAGGTTTCAGGGAAAGGGAAACCAATCCTTCATTTAAGCAAGATTTCATTGAACCAAGCCCCTGAACTTCAGTCAAGTGAAAGTTTTTTGGTGAATTCAATAGCTGCACAGCCCGTTGACTCATAGAACACGTCAAGTAAACATCTTAGAGGTTGATAGTTACCTCGACCATCAAGTACATCGATCTTAGCAGTAGACAACAAAACACTGTTGCATTGAGATACAACTCCAGTAGCAGCAAAGATAAAGCTACCGGATTGCACCTCATCAGGTCGACTTTGTTTGGAATTTGATTGCGTGCCTGAAGAACTGGAGATTTCGTTATTTGATGAACTATGTCTAGTGTCATCGTGAAGTAATGAATGGTGAAAACGTGATTTGCATTGTCGGCAAGTGTGAGTAGATCGACAGGATTCCGAATCGTGAGAACAGCTCAAGCATCCGAAACACATTTCTTTATTTGCAAAAATTATACGTTTCCGAAAATGACAAGGCAGAAAAAGTAGGACATGTGTGAAGAGAATGGTTTTCTTTGCATAGGATACATTGTCACAGAGGGAGACTTGCTGATGAAAACAGACGAAGTGCGCTTAGAAACATTATTTTCTGGAGTAGAATTAGGTTTTTGTGAACGACTGAGTTGTTGTCTTTTTTCTTTCTGAGAAGAAGAACCTACAGTTTCTAAGACACCGCAGTAATTGTCTACATAAGTGGTGACCTGTTCAAAGGTAGGTACTTCCGCTGATTTATGATCTAATTCAAATCGTTCCAGTGTATCATCATCAAGGCGTTTCAAAAGCATCATAACAGGGATAAAATCTCACTGTTCAGTAGGAAACTTTAAGTTGCGTAAGGCGGCAATATTCTCGGTGAACGTGTCAAGGAGATTCCTATAGGCAGCAGCAGTCGGAACAGTAATTTTTTTTGATGAACCAAATTCTTTCCAAATACTTTTGGCTTGCAAGCGACGGTTAGAAAATTTTGTAACGAGTGCCTTGTCGGCAATGAGATAGTTATCAGATGTAAGCTTCAACGTTTCTGCTTTCGACAAATCAGAACCCTCTAGTGAACCAATTGAGTAATTGAATTTCTCCATAGGAGACAAAGTTGGATTATTATGCACTACGGAATCGAACTGATCAATATAGGATACAAAATCTTTATAGTTACCATCAAATTTGAATAATTCAATTTTTGGTAAGCGTGCATTTCTTTGAGGCAAAGCGGGAAAAAGCATCGTGCTATTATGATTTGTTTCCAATGGAGACTGTATCATTGAATTTTCGAATAATTCTGTGAATATAGTCTTCATGGAATAAAAATTTGTTAGAAAACTTTTTCTGATTACATTCTCGATATCCACATCTGAAAAGGGTTCAGTCAAAAGAGCAGAAACAACATTGTTGTGATGCTTCATCTTTTGTCCACTTTTGCCCTTTGAGCGAGTGCGTGCAATGAATTGATATCACCCATACAAGTATTCCTCAAAGTTTTGTGTTTCTTCAATTTATCCATGATTAATCAATTGCAAATTATTTGAAAGTTGTGCGTACGCGCATAGACGAATAAGCAACACTGATCAGCTGAAATCCTTTTTTCTAGTGACAAGTATTTAGTCCCTAATTGACATGCGTGAGCACTTGATTGACCTGCGTCCACATACAACCAGCGAACAGCACTGAGCGAATGAAAACAAATCAAAAATGACCGTTTCATTCTAAACTGTGATTGAAAAATCTCATACTTAGAAAAATCACTATTTATTGAGCGTAGATTAGAAATAGGCGGACAACCATCAATATCTATTTTCTCCAATAATTAAGCATAAGTATACGTGAAATGGGCATGTGCAATCAATCAAATAATCATCATGAAAATTCGTAACATAAAAATGAGCGCTAGCGGCACAATCCGGCTCGAAGGACCAAATGATGCAGTAAGGTAGATTTCGAAAAAGATCAAATGGACTGTATGAATAAAGCAAAAAAAATAAGACAAGAGAAAAAAAAAAACGATGGCATGAGACTACTTACGTTATGCAGCAGAGATCTTCGTGTGAGTAGGCGATTGCAGCAGTCTTCAATAGTGAACACCAGAATTGCTTGCACTTTGAAACTGCACTTAGTGGAATTTCTTGTAGAATTGTTCTGTACTCTTTATTGCGGGGAATATAACAGCTAGTACTGTCAGCTATATCAGTGCACAAGTATCTTCGTTTTCATGGTTCTAATAGGTGGCGTTCTAGTCGAAGTATATAGTCGCCCAATGCCATTTTCAAATACCACGGAAATTAAAATTAACAAAATGTCACCAGTTTCTGCAACACTCATAAAAAATATTATCCAAGGCTTGCTGCGAATCGGTCATCATTGATGACTGATTCTGAGTATGTATTTGAGTCGTTTTGTTTTTGGGTTAGGACTGATTGTATGCATTTTGTGAATAAAGTATTTGAAATGAAATAAATTATCTTCAATGAATAATATCAAGTACAAATGATAAAAAAGTATAAGGAAACTGTTTTGTTATCCACAAAATATCCATGTGATCCTGCTCATGATTCAAGTCAGTGATTATATTTATTCATTGCATCAGTCTGCCAAGGTACTGCTCCTTCTGAAAGAAAATGAGCCATGAATTAATTCCTCATTTGTTGAGCAAGTTAAGTTGATCTATTTCCTCCTTGATGGTTTTGTAGACCATGCATTCTCTGTACGTTATCTTCAAAATAGTATCCCCATTACAATTATTAGTGGTTGATGTTCCAATCAAATAATTATGTAAACAGCAACAGGTGAGTGTGATTATTTCAACTTTATCTGGAGTCAAAGATATCGTTGTTAACAGGGTTCGAAACCGATTAGGAAGAATCCCGAAAGCGTCCTCCACTACCCTACGAGCTCGAGATATTCGGTAGTGGAATATGCGCTGCTCAGTTGAAGCATTCCTAAATGGGAATGGTTTCAGGAGTCTTCTTGATTAAGGAAACGCATCATCTCCAACTATCGTATAGGAGACAGGAGTATGTTGACCTGGTAGTGTTTGGTCAGGAGGAAAGTTCAGTTTGTGAGTATTCATTGCTCTACATGAAGAACTATCCCTGAATACTCCTCCATCACTAATGCGACCATTTACACCAACATCAACATATATAGACGAATAGTTTGCATCAACCAGTGCAAATAAAACAATACTGTGATGTCCTCTATAATTATAATAGAAGGAACCAGCACTTCTTGGTGGCCTGAAGTTTATGTATTCTCCATCCAATGCACCTAAGCACATTGGAAAATTCCACTTTATGTGGAACTCTTCAGCTACCGTTTTCCATTCATCTGAAGCACAAGGACATTTCAATTACTCTTCTCTCAAGCTCAAGTAGATAGCTTGACATACCTCTGGAATCATTTTACTAAGAGTACTTTCATGTATACGAGATGCATACATCAACGAACGATAAGTTTTCCCAGTTGCTGAATATCGAAGAGTTATAGTGAGTCTGAAAATTAAAAATGAAACTAGGTGCTGCCCGAGAAACGAACCTTTACCAATGAAAATCTAATTGTAATGGAATTGGTGAAACTAACCTATTTTCTGCTGAAATACATTCTCTCGTATTTGTATGTCTTTTAGAAATTTCATCTTTAATTTTGTCCAATAGAAAAGTAAACTGTTCATCATTCATTCTTATAAAATTAGTGAATAATGCAGGATCTTCAGTGAAAAGTTCATTTTGCAGCTGCTTAGAATTCCTCGTTTCTCATTTCTCCTTTGCAGCCAATCTAGAGACCAAAGTTTTCTTCTTTTCTACCCATTTTTCTTCTTCAAAACGAATAAGCTGAGCATAGAAACAACTATTGCTATACTATATATGTACTATATATTCTACTATTTTATGTAGAATATCCAATATCCCTAACCTTATTTCATAACGTTTGAATGGCATCCATTGCACATGTCTCTGGTGAGAATATCTTGTATAGTGTCACACAACATTCGAATTTTCCACAAAAAATTATCCATTTCATTATTCATAATTTATCGACTACACAAATGTTTCATTTTATGAGTGCAAAACTGGTCCGTGTCATACGGGCTTAATAGAACGAAGTTCATTCAGAAGGAAATATTTTCAGTCAACCTAACAACTTTTCGGGTTAGATTAGTTCTGCACTTTCATAGATTCCAATATTGATTTTCAATTTTCTACGATTTGAAGGGTAGAAAGCTGTGGTCGAAATATTGCACTACACTATACTCGATCCACTCACCTGAATCAAATGAAGAAAATAAAATTGAATGGGAGATTTATCAATAAATGTCCCAGAATGAAATCCATCTTCCTTCATCTGTTGGAAAAAGTTCATCTAGAATTGGGCGCATTGTTTCCGTAATATAGACCACCAAGCCTCTATTCGTTGGTTCAGTTGACTTGTTCCATTAATGAGACTGTTATGTCTACTTCTCAAAAAGTTTTGGAATGATTCAACGTTCTCCGTACTGAAATCACCTCGTATCATACAAGAAACACTTTTGAATTTTTCTATTGCGGTGATAAAATATCCTCCAACTACGTTTGGGTCACTGGCAGTTCTACCTGCTTGTAGCCAAATCATAAATCGAGATATGGCTTCAATTTGTTATAGGAACATATATGCCACAGGAAATTTGGTCCTGGAGTAGAATAATATGTTCGTAGTCTTCTCCTACTGCTAAGACTAACATCGATAGGGTCCAATTCTTTCAATATAATTCTCACACTTCAGTTTGTAATTACAAAACCTTCCTGAATGCATTAAGTCAAAGTCATTATATTGAGAAAAATTTCATAATAATGAGAAAAAAGTCATTATAATGGAAAAAATTTCATTCTAATGAGAAAAAAGTCATTATAATGACTTTTATGAAAAAGAAAAGTGCATGTGATACCAGGGTGCTTTCGTATAGGGATGGGTCGGTATTTCAGTACCGCGATTTTGGAGCGGTATTTGATTGGAAGCGTTCCGTTCCGCCGCGACTAATTAACCAGTTGCGTCGTAACGAACGAGTCTGAGATAACTACGGCGGAACTTAGAAACTGTTATATCGAGTCGCATCGCGTCGGGCTCAAGTAACCGGCAACCGATAAGGGTGCCAAGACCAAGTATCGCGGATTTTGGAACTAGTAACTGTGGAACCGGAGAGTTGGAATCGTACGATTGTTTTGATCTTTCACAATGGTAAACTTGAATTTGGCGCTATTGCTCACAAAAGTATCTTTTCTGTTACACATATAAGCAAATTTTTGCCTTCAGTTGATAAGTTATAGGAAGTAAATATAAGAAATAACTTATCGGCGCAAAGATTTGAACTAATATTCATTCAAATATTATAAAAAAAAAACTCTCACAAAAACATCGTCAAAATCTCTGAAATAATAGAACAGAAATAAAATGTGTAAAAAAATGAATACATAACAAAAACCAGCTCCGCTGGAGGATTGGAAATTGTTCAGTAATAGATTCCATTCGATTCTTAACAGTATTTATTATGATTGGTGAACATGATTTGCTTCACTTTCAAACTGCTGAGTCGATTTCTGCGATCTGATAATGATATCAAACCTGATTTTGAGAACAGTCTTTCACATGGAACAGATGTATCTACTACAACGAACTCATTTTTCACAATACCAGCAAAGTGGGGAAAGTTGTGCCAGTTATCTTTCCACCACACAAGAGGACCTTCTGTCCTTGGAATAGGCGGCTCTTTCAGATATCTTTGTACTTCTATTATTTCTCGTGATTGAGCTGATCCTGTTGGTTTGAGAGAGGCAATCTTTTTATCGAAGCTGTCCATATAGATTTTTTCAATCATTCATTATCAGACTTCGACAATGGATCTATATATTCCCTATTTGTATTCTCTTGCCGTTGTTGTTTATTTAAATTCTCTGTTTTCAAAGCTATAACAGTTTTTTGACTCTTTCTCCGACATTCTCATTGGAGAAAGCTATATTTTTGCATCTCGCATCTAGAAAACTGGTGAGAACTGAGGAATCGCTGCTTTCTAAATCGCCTAATCTAGTGATGGTTCCTTTCAAAATTGAACTAATAATAGATTTTGCGGTTAGAGTGAATGTTTGAATTTTTTTGAGTTCTTGATAATTATCTATGAGTCCGTCGGTTAGTATAATAACCGATGAACCTGTTAAATAATTTCCGCCAGTCATTGCTCGAGTAATATCTTCCAGAGGGCGGAGTATTAATATTAGTTCTTCAAGAAATAGCCATTCCTCAACAAAAATAATAGGCAAATTGTGATCAAGAAGAGCCATTGTTGTACGAATAGGCTCTTCAAGATCTACAAATCGCTCAACCATATGTACTGTTGAGTTCCATCTGGTTGTTATATCTTGTATGAGTTTTTTTGTTGGATCAATTTTGAGTAATTTTTGTTGATCCAACAATTTTTAATAGCAGAGGTGCTTCTTCTGAAATAACCCACAACTTTGGATTAATGAATCATGCGCTATCAAATTGACTGTTTGAGCATAACAACAGAAATGTTTGAGGCGCAGTTCGTCCTTTATTGCCTTTTTGATATTACTGGCATTACCTGATATAATAATTATGATTTTATTGTCTAATTCCCACTCAATAATGATATTTTTGATTGCATTGGCCAAATTTACAGCTGTATGGCTCTCCCCGAAAGACTCGCAACCTAATACAAAGTGCTTTAGCTCAAAGCTGTCATTCAAGAAATGCGCAGTTACCGCCAAAAAATTCTCAGTATTGGAAGATGTCCAACACTCGGTAATTAGTGCTACTGATTCAACATTTTTCATGACTTACTTTCCTTTTTATATATGTTCTTCTTCATACTCTGCAGGTAGAAGAGTGTTTGTGAGGGTTTTCCTAGTCGGTGATTGATACGTCGGATTCATAATTTCTACAAAATTCCTGAAACCACAATCTTCCACAATTGAAAATGGCTGGAAGTCATGGGTGAAGAGAAGCATCAGTTTTTCGTTATTTTTTTTTCTGGCAGTTAAACCCTTTTCCTATTGTTAAAAAGTGTTTACTGTTGATTGTGTTCTTGTTTTGGGCGCCTTTGGTATTTCTAATAGCCTATCATTACTTCCTGAAGATACTGGTTCCGGTTCCTCAGCTTTGGAGTCGTTCTCCACAGGTTCGTACTGCTGTAATCTTTCTGAACTGACGATTCCTCCAGGTTAATTCATGTTTGGAAACAATTTCACAGCGGGATGCTTTCGCTGCATGTGTTTTCTGAGGTTGTTCGATGTTGATATAACTTAGTTTTACATATCTGGCATAATGCAGTTTTTTCTAAATTTTGGCAATTTTCGAAAGAGTTCAGAAGAGAGTCTCTTCGAGACATTTTTGTTGACCAAATCTGAAATAATGAAAATTTAATCGTAATTGAAATTTAGGAATACCTATTTTTAACTTTTTTGTAGAGAACTAATCGATGAAAATTATTGTTTCAAAAATATGCACAATATTGATCAGAAACATGTAAGATTCATTGAAATAGATTCGCAAAACCACTGGTTTTTTTAATCCATTGTACACTATACAAAACGGCGTTTTAAAACTTAGAAAAAATTATATAGATGAAGATTATTTTATATTCAGTCTTGAAATCATTTCATTCGTCTGATGGAATATAAATGGAATTATTTCCTTTACCAATTGAATTATAATAACCTCGAACACAAATAATATCAAGTTCGAAATATAAAGCGTTTTCATCCGAAGGGATAAAAACGACGTATTTCATGTCTTGCCTAGGCTTGACCTGTGAGATTACGTCCTTCGATATTACCCGTGGCACAAGTGAGTGTCCCCTGCGCCGTCCAGCCGCGCTCAACTTTACTCGGAGCATCATACACTGTACACATATTAGAAATAACTGTTATTCTTTGATGATGATGTGAATTCAATAGTTAACAACACTTATAAATATCATTCAATCTTATTATCGGTGTTTGTAAACATGGGTAGTGTAAGAACCGTTCTATCGATATGATGTATTTTGAAATTCTCTTTTGTAGAAATATTAAGATTTTTTTAATACCTGCCCCTTTCTGAACCCACAAAGAGGTCAGGAAGTTTCACTCCCTATTCCCAAAAATTCATAATACGCCTTTAGAATTTGAATGAGGGATATTTTTCAAGGTGAATGTACTGCCATTTTGAGTAAGCTTACTCCCCTGGATATTATTATTAGGATATACTCATGTATACATATATATATATATATATATATATATATATATATATATATATATATATATATATATATAAATTATAATATTCATCCGCTAACGAATAATCCCTGCCTTAGAAATTGCAACTCAGCTGCCCTGCATTTCAATGATCATTGTTGCTCCATTCAATAAACACTCGTCTTGTTGAGATTTGCGTTTGATTTATTGATATATACTGTCTCAACACTTGTTTTCAGATTATTTATAGTCTAATTGAAATTTCAATTTCCATGAGAATCACTAAGGAAGTCATTTTCCCACTGTTTCAACAACCCTGAGAGGAGTCTCACATACGGATCTGAGTTATTAGTAAAGTTTGCATATGAATAAATCGGACCTTTCGTTAGATTTGACTGTGACGTCAGGTCTTGTAGATGGTGATGGAGGTTTCGGATTTGAAGTGGGCAATCTATCGCACGTGATCGAAAGTCTGATTTCCAGTAGACCCTGTCCCAGCGCGGCGCTATACGAATGTATACGCCCTTGGCTTGATTCAGATAGGCTAAGACTCGCGGGATCAGCGACGGTGGAGGGAAGACCCATGCCAGCCTGAATGCCCACTTCCTGCTGAAGGCGTCTATAAACAAGGCCTCCTTGTTTTTCACATCCTGGGTTACGTAGACTGGGACCACCCTCGAGGTGTTTGAAGCGAATAGGTCCACTTCTGGAATGCCCCATTTCTGAAAACTTTTGTTGAACACTTTCATTGAGAGGTGCCAATCCGACAGGCTCTTTTGCCGGGATGAACAGTCGGCAATTTCGTTGTAGATCCCTGGGATGTTTTGGGGGCAAATTTCTGCATGGATATTTTGGGCCAGATATAGGAGATCTGTAACTAGGTTGGTCATTAGGGTAGATTTTGTGCCGCCCGGGTTCTTTATATATGCTAAAACGGTTCGATTGTCTGACTGGACAATCTGTTTTTCAGCAAATCTCCTCCGAAGGAAAAGGCCTGGAGTACAGCAAATAATTCTTTTCTGTTTTTATGCGATTTCAATTGGTGAGCGCTCCACACCCCACTGATCAGTTTTCCACTTATTTCTACACCCTACCCTTTGTCTGAAGCATCTGATGTTATGTAAATCGTTTCGCCGTGTCTGAGTATAGTAGTTCCTCCTCCGAGATTTCGAATCAACCAATGGCATTGTTGAAGTGCCTTCGCTTGGATAGGGAATTTCTCCTTTCTCAGATTTTCTGAGAGAATGTTGGTTGCTTTCTGAATCTCTCTGGAGTGAAGTCTCCCGAGGGGTATTGCGAAGGAAGCGCCAACTCCATCTTCGATCTGCTATAATCTTCTCTAAGTATTTTCCTAGGTTGGATATTTATCTCTTTGGAAGTGATTTTGTGTTTTCGGCTGTATTCCAGACCATCCCCAGATACTCGACACATTGATTATCCAGCCCAATTTTTTGAGAAATTGGGTTGTCGAAATAGCATCGTTTCGAACTTCCATTGGGTCTTGAGTAAAAAGTCTGGTCTAGTCTAGTCTAGTCTAGTAAAAAGTCGTCCAGATAGACAATCACTCTCATATGCATCTGCCTTAGGCGGGACGCTATCTAATTCGAAATTCTTGCGAATGTGAGGGGTGCTGTTGATAGCCCAAACGGGAGACATGTGAACTGGTAGACCTTGATTAGATGAACTACTGATAGAAATCTTCGATGTCTGTCGGCTATTGGAACGTGAAAGTACGCCTGCGAAATATCTATCTTGATGAGAAAGTCTCCTTTTTGTAAGAAGTATGGCGCCTTCAAATGATTTAGCAATCGAAACTTTTTCGGGGCAAAATATTTGTTCAGATCTTTTAGGTCGATGATTGGTCGTACTTTGTTCTCGGGCTTTGGGATTGGGAAGATTGTTGAGAGAAAACCTGTCTTGACGGTGGATTCCTCTGAAACTCTCTGGTTTATGAGTGTTTGGATTTCCTGGTCTAAATTTTTTACTTGAAATTTTTAAGTACTGCTGGTCGAAAGTGAATAAGTGGGAGTTTCTTTATGAAGGGAATGGAGTATCCCTTTATTATGTTTAGGATGTTTACTGGTGCTCCCTTCCTCTTCCAGGCCTCTAGGAATGCTAGGAGTCGCCCCCCTTGAAAGATTTCAGGAGATCCTTTGTCTCTTGGAATAATTGCCTTTGGTGGGCTTACTTCGAGAAGAATATTGTCCTTGGTCACGATTTTTGGAACCCGATGGCCGTTTGAAAGTTTCCGCCGCTTTGCTTGGGCCTGATTTGCGATATCGATAGTATGCTTTTGTTTTCGAACTTTTTTGTTGGGTTCTAGACTGGCGTGACTGCTGCTGGGCTGTTTTTAGGTTGGAAGAATGTTCTATATGGGACACGAAAAAATATCTGCTGGGATGGTTGTTTCAATAAATCAACCAGCTGTGGTTCGCTGAACAAATGAGATGTGGACGGAGGAATACCGCTCAGAAGGGCCGCCTGATACTAGTCCTTCGGACCTCTGCCCTTCTTCCACAAACATACTGCAGCAGGTCATTCGATAATGTCTTGAACGGCGTATCTGCCGACAAAATGTTCTTAATGTCCTGCTTTCCAACTGGGTTTTTGTTGGCTAAGTCCTTGAGGCTGTCTATTAGTGCTTCCCTTTGTAGAAGTAAACCATGTGTTATGGTGTCCAGTGTGTAGTCCATCCTAACCAGGTGTTCTTGATTGGTTGAAGCATAAGTTGTGAGGATTGGGTTGACCTTCAATGGACCAAAACCTGGACTAGCGTGAAGTTTTTTCGGGACATCGGAATATCTGAACTGATTAAAAGTTGAATCTCCTAGACGCTGACATTCTTTTCCTTGTGCAGCAATGTGCGGCTTTGGTGCTGGAACAGTCTGTTCCTGTGGCCCGCAAATTCGAGCCGTCCGGTCCGCAAATTCGAGCCGTCCGGCCCGCAAATGCAAGCCGTACAGCCCACGAATTCGAGCCTTGCGGCTCACTAATTCCGGCCTCACGGCTCAAATATGAACCGTACGGGTCATGAGCCTGAGCCGTATGGCCCACGAGTTAACCCGCTCACACATAGCTTCAATCTGGGCGAATGGCAGGCGGATATAAGCTTAACGTGAATTTACGCATCTTGTGAATGGCGTGAACCACGATCGTGTGGTTAACTATGGATGCTAGTAGATAATTTATCACTAACAGTAGTGTCGATTAGTCGACACGCTAGCAAATACGCCTGAAAGCAGGGCGTTTTCGTGGATTTCAAAGTAATTTCGAGCACTTACAAATATATAAAACATAACTTACCGTCATTAATATCACTGTCGATCAATGAACACTTAATGTATTATGATCTCGAACGAACACTCGTCGTTTGTAAAAGTTTGCTGAGCAAAATGACACGTGTGTAGCACTTAGGTCAATCGAAAGCGTACTGACAAGCTCCGCGCCTCGACCTCCACCCGAAATCTCACGAGGGGGTTGCGGGCGCAGTCGGTTGAGCGCGGCTGGACGGCGCAGAGAACACTGACCCGTATGTGCAAGGGGTAATATCAAATGACGTAATCTCACAGGTTTAGCCGACGGCACAGACCATGAAATACTTCTTCGAATATATCACACACCCTCTCTCCTGCAGGTCATCACTCTAATAGAGCCATGAACGTTAACGTAAACATACAAATTGACAGCTACGCATGCGTCGTTTTGCCCTGTTTACGTTTACGTCCAGAAGCGGGCGCTCACGGGTACGTTAAAGATCAACGTACGTAATCCGAAAAATATACGAATCACACCGCTGAGTTGCGAATGACCGAATTTTGAAACTTTATTTGGCGAGGGAGGTATATAGCCATTATCCCTATCAAGGTCCGAAAAGATTGACTTCAATGTTGATCAACATTATCCAAATTACAGGAAAAAGTGCCAGCATTAGAACTCTCAGAGAGATCATTTGAAATTTGGTGAAGAAACATTCAGCTTTGGCTGAGTAATTAATGATTGAGAATGCAGTTTCTTGAATATTCCAGATTCAAGTATCTACTGTGCCCATCAGTGGAAAGCAACTTCAATTATCTTGAAAAAAAATCAATATAAATAGTAAAATATTCATTGGTATTTGATTATGATATCCAGAAACTATACAAATACTCAATTACATTGTTTGGCTAGGAGCCGATTGTGGATTCCCAATCAGGTCTATTATGCGGTGGCCTATTGATTCTTGAATATCATAAGATTATAGAAGAATATTCAAGAATGAGACCAAAAATGCGATTATGGTGCAAATCAAAATTTTCATTAGACAATATTTCTCGAAAATATTTCAGAAATATTTTTGGTATATATTCATATTCATTATATATTATTTTCAATAACCATTGCAATATTCAATATCAAAAGTTATTCAAGATCCATCAGAATAGTCCTGAATGTAATGGAAAATCCACATAATTTAAGAAGATTGGATTACCTGAATTGTTTACTTACGTGTAGTTCTATTCCATTACTACTCTGAAATCGCTATTCAGTCCATAGCGATGTTTGTATAGTACTTTGAAGCTTGGAAGGAACCACGTTCCAATCTGAAGTGTTCTCATTTGAATAACATTATAGGAAATTGATTTTATTCATAAAACAATATTTTGTTCAATAAGAAATAAAAACATCCTGATCCTAAAAAACGTACTAATCTCAGACTTTTTGTTTCACAAACGTCCTTTTAATCCACGTTTATTTCGCAGCAATGAAAATGCTCACTAATGGAGTAATTAGTGGTAATAACTCACAAAATGGCATCACCGGTTAACGGCTAACAGTAACGTCATGTATGGTAGCGACTACAACTCAATTTCATGAGAACCCGTGAACGTTATATTTCATAACGTTAACATCTACGTTGAGGGTACGTATTGCGATCACTTCAACTCTATAATAACTAAAGAGGCGACGCGTAGTGTGCCGTACCTACCTGCCGACCCTACCGTTTCGTTGCCGCTTGTTTCGTTTCTCGTTAGCCGTCGCGTCGTTCCCAAATAGCAACAACGGTGAAGAGAGCAGTTCCAGAATCGCGGTATTTTGTCGCGGTATTTTTGTGGAACCGCGACAAAAGTAACGCGACTCGGCTGGAACCGGTATTCCCATCACTACAAAATTTCCGGTTCGCTTATTCAAATTCATGATCATTTCATCAACCTCACTTTTTCACAAGCAAGAAGTGGATACCATAGAACACTGAATAATTCAATGTTGTCACATCCTCATGAGCGAACACCAAGTTCAATGGAAAATTTGTTCGATTAAAGTTTGAAAATTGAAGCAGTACGAAGGTGACCGGAAATATTCTGCAAACGAAACGATTCGTTTGAATTTGAAAATAGCACACCTGAGTGAGTAGAGAAAGTGTTTCAATGCACATTTCAAGACTGAATGGAGATATCCGGCTTATTACGACCTCGAAAAAAAAAGGGAAGTTCTAATAATTCCATCTTTGTCAGGAATGTCAGGTGAGCCAACACTGAGCTAAAAGACCTCAAAAAAAGTGTGGGAAATATTTGATTATTTATGACTTTTGTACGAATAGCAGAAATTTTTTCATTAGCGTGTTGCATAAAGGAATTACATATTTTCTTGTTTGATCTTTGGATATTTTTTCATATAGTTAACCACGTAAGTATCTAAAACAATTCAGATCTTTGTAAAAAACGCCAACGTGTTTTTATGCAATGGTTAGCACTTTGTGGGAACCCAAATTAACCGTTGGATAGTGTGAATAAAAATACTTACATATGTTCCGAACATTTTTTGAATCATGGTTGTGAATATTTCACAACCATGTGAATTTGAGTGCCACTTCCGAAAATGAGAACAATGCAAATGAGGAAAGTTCAAGTAATCTCATGCGAAGTGATGATATAAAAAAGTTTGAGATATATGATGAAAACGATTGTAGTAGGGAGTGTAGGAAAAACTATGAGTGTTGTGAAAGATAAAAGTACACAGACTGTGATATCTAACAACTATTCCAGTTATGAACGGCTAGAAATAACACCCCGTTTTAAATTTTCAACTGGTTTTTCGAAAAAACAATTTGAGGCATATTATGGGTTTCTAGATCCCAGTATCATGAATGATCTCAAATATTATCGGGATCAGAGGAAGTCTCCAGTTAGGATGTGTAAAATCAAAGAGAAATTGAGTGTTAGAGATCAACTAGTTATCTCATTAATAAGACTGAGAAGAGGACTGACTCTGAAAGAATTGTTCTGTGATATTAGTGAAGAGTATGTCTCTTCAATATGTTTTACCTTCATTCAATTTCAATATTTACAATGTATTGGTGTGCGAGGAGATATCATTGGGAAATCTCGTTCGAAGTACAAATATACCACAGTAGTTAGTAAAAGAAAGAGGAGAGCAGCGTGTTCAGTGTTCGAACACCTGCCCCTAATTAATATGTACCCCTATGCACGTCAGTAGTAGTGGATATAAAATGTAATGATCAGAGTGAATATCCATACTCAACCATTACACAGTGAAGTGTGAACACTGTGAAAGAGACTTCTCGTTCAAAAGTAGTCTGACACGACATGTTCAGTGATACGTGGTAAAAGAAAAAGTACTAGTGAACTGTGTAATGTTCCAAGTGAGAAGCCGAAGACTATTTGTGTATGTTGCGGTAACAGTTTTTCGAATCAATTTGATCTGAACAGACATTTGAAAAACGGCTGTGAATCTACTAGTTTTAGTTTGAGTTTATAGAAAAAAAGTGAACCGTCCTATCGAGAGTGTTTTGGGAAATTGTTTCGAAAAACTTCAACATGCTTCCAAAACCAGGATAGCCTTGTACCGGTTCAAAAGTTTGAGAACACATATTGACTATTCCGAATTTCTAAACGAAGTGAAACCGAAAGTGTTTGGCATTATTGATGTACACCTGCAGCTACATCGTACTCTAAAAATCAATTTCGAAGTGTTTGGAGTGTACACAATACCAGAAAAGGAGTTATCTGACATCAAGTCATTCAACACCAGAAACCAAATTATAACCCAGGCAACAAGTCTAGAAGAAGCTTTTGCTGACTTCCAAAAAGAAATGTTTTCTCAGGCCTCAGAGTTTCAGGAGAGAGATTCTGGATGGCAAATCAAACAGATCGTTTTCCTAGATGTGAACATCAACAAGTTTACCCCACTGGCAGCCTCATCGTATCTGAAACTACCCAAATGTATAGCGAAGGAGAATGCTGTATCGAACACTCGGTATTCAGACAATGCGTGTTTTGCCTGGTCAGTCAATGCGGCAATTTTTCCTGCAGATGGAGAACCAGCAAGTTTCCACTCATATCCCCATTATAACACTGTGTTGTGCTTCGATGGACTGGACTTCCCCATGAAACTAACGAACATTAAAAGATGGGAAAGAATGAATAATATTCCAATAAATGTATATGGGCTGTGAAGCAGTCCTGTTGTAATGGTGCGCAAGAAAGATAACTCCTATCGCTTTTGCATAGACTTTCGGAAATTAAATAATGAAACACAACGAGATGCTTATCCCCTCCCTTTTGTTACAAATATCTCTGACCGACTGAGGGATGCTCGGTTCTTGTCAAGTTTAGATATAAAGTCTGCCTACTGGCAGATA
Organism: Zygogramma bicolorata; assembly: GCA_032362365.1. NCBI lineage: Eukaryota > Metazoa > Arthropoda > Insecta > Coleoptera > Chrysomelidae > Zygogramma > Zygogramma bicolorata. Next base: position 176,902 of record JAVJAQ010000861.1, on the reverse strand, counting down.
CCGGTTGCTGAAGGAACATTTGATATCAGCCCCTGTTTTATCATGCCCTAATTTTGATCTGGAGTTTTACTATCCAGACTGACGCTAGTGGATACGGCATTGGTGCCGTATTAACTCAAAATCATCCTGGTGTTGGTGAGAAGGTCGTATGCTACCTCTCAAGATCTTTAACAAAATAGGAGCAGAAGTACTTCACAACAGAGCGTGAGTGCTTGGCAAGTCTATGGAGTATCGAGAAGTTACGCCCCTACATAGAAGGTACTCATTTCCGGGTCGTAACGGATCATTGGTCATTATGCTGGCTAAATAACTTGAAGGATCCTTCGGGCCGCCTAGGGAGGTGGGCTCTGAAGCTCCAGCAATATAACACCACTCTAATACACCGTAAAGGAAAGGAGCATGTCGTCCCTGATTTGTTGTCTCCTTCTGTTCCGGTTCTGAACGTTATCAGCAAACCCCCCCATCTGTGCCGAGATCACTGAGGATTCATTAGATACCAAACTTGATAGGTGGTATTCAAGGATGCTGGACAATGTTTCTGAAAATCCATTAAGATACCCATGTTGGCGTGTTGTGGTTCGACTCTATACAAGCATGTCGATAAAGGGGATGATTTCGAACTTTCCGATGATGACGACAAGTGGAAGCGGGTATTGCCAAAATCTTCTCGGGATATTGTCTTGAGGAAATGTCACGATGACCCAACTTCCGGCCATCCTGGAATTTCCAAAACTTTCAAGAGAGTCTCGCAACATTTTTATTGGACGGAGATGAAGTCAAACATTTCGAAATATGTGCGTCAGTGTGTTGTCTGTTGTCAGAATAAACCCGAGCAGAAAAAGACTGCAGGTTTACTAGTACCTCGTAAAGTAGCTGATAAACCATTTCAGATAGTTTCGTGTGATTTGATAAGTCCACTTCCTAGGTCAAATAAAGGATATCGGTTTATTTTAGTTATAGTGGATAGTTTGAGTAAATTTACCCTTGTGATTCCTCTTCGGAATGCTACAGCCAAGTTAATATGTACTGCTCTAGAAGAACAACTGTTCTTATTATTCGGACAACCTGAAACCCTGATAAGCGACAATGGCTCTCAACTCACCTCTGAAGAATTAAAAAAGCTTTTAGATTCTTACAATGTTGAACATAAGTTAACTGCCCATTATCATCCGCAAGCCAATCCTACAGAGCGTATGAACAAGACACTCGAGACTATGATTCGTTGTTATATCAAAGATAATCATAAAAAGTGGGATGAGCATCTCCCGAAGTTAGCTTGCGCTGTACGTACTCAACTTCACGAGTCTACCAGACGCACCCCTTACTTTATAGTATTCGGTAGGGAAATGCCCTCAAATATGTATTCACAGGAAGCTGAGAAGTGCATTTCAAGTCCTCATGAAGATGGAAAACTCACTTTCCGGGATGAGAGCGAAGCTTTTCGACAACTTCATAATGATGTGAAGCGAAGGCTTGAGAGAGCTGGTGTGAAAAATTAAAAATACTATGACCTTCGCCGACGTCATGTCATTATAAATGTGGTGATCAGGTGTACCGTAAAAACTTTTGTTTATCAGATGCCTCGAAGAACTTCTCGTCCAAATCAGCTCCCAAATTTGTCGGGCCATTTACGCTTTTCAAAAAGGTTTCGCCATGGACGTTTGAATTAAAAGATCCGGATGGAAGATATCGAGGTACTTGGCATGTGAAAGATCTGAAGTCAGCACATGCTCAGTAATAGTATGTTCGGAGTGAATCCTTGGTATTTTTGATAGGTGAGTGTCTTTTTTTTCTTTTTTTTTGAGGAGGTTGGGGTGGAATTTGTAACGATTCGTTTCCGCGTTACAACACTCATACCGTGAGAGTATGTATAACATTCAACTAGATGAATTGAACATCGGCCAGCCGGCCGACTGGGCGAAAACTACTTGTCGACCGCTGCTTTTTTGGGATGGAATTTCACATTCACGAAATCGAAATTTCGAATAGATCGAATTCGAATGAATGAAGCGAAGTGTTTCAAGGAATTTTGAGTGTTTTGTCTTCCATATTGTGGTATTTGAGTGGAAATACTGGTACCTTAGGGGAATTTCATTCGCAAGCTTCATTCCTATATATATATATATATATATATATATATATATATATCTACAATCGACTTTCAACGGGATTGTGTCATCTATTACGTTAGCATCGGTGTAAGACCCTCCCTCAAAGAGGTATGATATTAGTTTTTACGTTCTGGTATGATATTTGAAGTGAAAAACTATTTTAGGGTTCTACTAAGAGGGTTCAAACTTCACTTGAGCTCATATAGGGAGTCTTCTGTTAGTTCCATTGGGATTCCTACTCACGATTTCACCCACCGTTGGTTCATAGTCTATTTTCTGATTTGAGCAGCAAGGTAAAAAGCGTATGGAGTAATATTGAAGGACTCTTTGGCAGGGAATTGGCGTCATTTTGAGGGGATAGCAGAGAAATCACGTAACATCAACTTGAACCACACAGAAGCCTTCAGGAATATCAGATAAGCCACATGTTGTGCCTGTGATATATAAGATTATCGATATATTTGCTAAATTCATTTGTTTTCTGATATATGTATTGGGGTTGTTTTCATAATATAATATGAAGAATTTAGTATCCTTCACTACTGATATGTATGTATATATAGATAGTGAGTTTGAACCAAATGTAAACTTTACGTGCGAACGTTTGGTCCCATTACATAACCCAGTTTCCAGCAGATAAATATATGAGTAGATACATTCTTTCGTATAAAAAGGTTCATGCGAAAATATAGGAATTTTCAATTCGCATATAAACATATGATATATATGTTGTATCGTAGCCTTCGCTATTGTGTTTTTAAAAACAAACACAGAAGTTATGAGGGAAGTTTCTTTATTTCTAAATGTTTTCTTCTTTTCTTCTTAAATCTATACTGGGGTCGCCAGGAAACTAGTGGTTCACTTTGGTTTTGCTCTGCTCTTTGGCTTTGCACTTTGTTTCACTTCGGTTCACTTTTGGATACCGTGTATTTACTTTTTATTACTTTCGACTTGCTTGTCGTACTTTAATGAAACTAACTAGAATGTGGAACCGACTAGAATGACATTGATCTAGTTTCAGATCATTATATAGGTTCGTCTCTGCTGATAGAGCAAACCTTGAAGAAAGGAAATGAATTAGCGGTTTGAAATAAGTCGCACTAGCTTCAGGGTGACCTAATTAATATAATGCGCAATTATGGTACAATAGGGCCATTGTCTAGGGATATATAACAACTCCCTTCCCTAGAGAAGAGTTAAGGCGAAGTTGCATTGACTTTTCAGAAAATTATTATATTGTAAAATTTTCAAAAGTATATTAATTTATCAATGCATCCTCGTAGCATAAAGTGTTAACAAGTTTCCAATAAATAGCTATTAAATACAAGTGATACAGTTGTTTCATATAACTAAGTCACAATCGGGTGTAAAGTCACAATTATGTTGAGAAATCTCGTAATGGAGTGTTTTGTTCTTCATTGAGATCTCTGATATTAGGTCGTTTTCGGGGTAATATTCGTAATATCCTCCTGAAGGATTTAGCTCTGTTTTCAAGTGGTGGAGAAGGTGGAAAATCACTAGATTCAATTGCTAGCGTTCGTTTCCTTCTCTTACAGCGGTAGTAACATAGCAGGATTATTATGATAATAATAATTGTAATGGAAAAATATGTGAACCATGAGATGTGTTTATTCACAAATGGTTCATTTATTAATTCATCAAGTAATTTCGAATTTTGATCAAGTTTATGTTGTGCAATTTCTAAATCATCTAGATTCAAATTGCTCAACTTTAAAGGCTTCAGTTTTGGTATTTTTGCTTGTGATGGAATGTCTTTGCAACATTCATATGGAATGTTCACTGGATGTGAATCAAAAGAGACATATGAGTCTTCTTGGATATCATTCGTTATTGCTTGTATTTTGGTTATACCAATAAAAGCGTTACAAGAGCCTTTTAGTTCTATAATTGAATTCTTATGAATCGTTTCTGTAACTGTATTTCTGTTCATGCAGTTCATAGTAATATGCAATGGTTCTGCTATAATTACTAACCAAATATTTTTATCGAGTTCTTGGATATTATATCCTTGAGAGTGAATTACGAGGCTTTGACAATTATCAGGGATTGTTCTAGAATTTCTGAACAATTTTGCTTCACATGGAGCGTATTCATTGATTGGGTACACATATAATCTAGAACATAATATAAGCATTGGTAATAATGTTTTACATTCTTTGGGATCTGGTACAATAGTATAAAGCAAGTTGTCATCGTTTTTCGCGATAAATTTTGAATTAATTGGAAGAATGTGATGTAGACCTGTTCTATTATCTTTGATTGGAATTGGGAACAAGTGATACATCGTATATATCTGGGGGTCAATTGAAGGTATTTTGAAAAGCTTCTAATTCGATGATATTCAGGTATTGTGCTACTTTTGAAGTTTTCGCTATGAGAGGTAAATTATTTCTTTGCAAGTTCTGTGAGATTTGTTGTAAAGAGTTCACTAGTTGTTCAGGTGTTATTATGGAAGAATGAATAATTCCTAGTCTAGCGAATGTTATTGAATTTAAGATATCATTCAAGTTATCTTGAATAAAAGAGTAGCTTTCCATTAACTCTTCAGCGATTTACAAGAATCTAACTTTCAGTTCTATTTGTGAAAATTCGTCAGCGTATTCTTGGAGTGTATCATGAATAATTTGAATATCTTTGTTGAAAGTTTCTTCATCTATTTGAAGTTTTCGAATAGTGTTATTAAAATTCTTGATAACTGACGTTGTGACAGATATCTGGTTCTTCATCAAGTTTTCAAGCTCATGTTCATCGTTATTTAATTTGTTTATACAGTTTGAATAATATTCGCCGTCTGAGGCATCTAAATTACCTGTAATTGCTTTAAATACTGTCCCTATACCGTCTATAATTCCGCGTTTCTGTCTGTTAGTATCTAGACTAATTTCCTGGAATTTTTCATCAATGGACTTTGAAATTTGCATTAATAGATTTATATGTGTTTTTACTTCAGCATATAGTGTTCGTTTTTGGACTTCCATATTATCAGTTGGGAAAATATTGATCAAAGAACTTAATATTTTATTATTGTTTTCGAAGGAATTTCTTAGAAGAGTGGTATTTTTATTTACCAATAGTTTCCATTTGGTGTTGGAGATAACCATGTTAATGTCTTCATGATAGTATATTCCAAGGGTGTTGTTGATAGGGCTGATCGTATATTGGCTTGCTATTATCCGGAAAAGCAGGGATAATCTGAAAAAATATCATTCGATTACCTTGAATATGGTTTCATTTTGTCAAAATTATATTTCGACTCTTGATTGGTTTCTTCATTAATTACGATAGCTGAGTCTTGGAATATTTCCTTTATTTTAAATGGTCCTTTGAATTTATCTTGTAGTTTATTTCCGATTTGAGATTCTTTGATATAGACAAGATCTCCTACTTTATATTCGTATCGGTTTTCCGAGATACGTTCGTCATAACGTTCTTTAGATTTTTGTTTGTTGTCTTGCATCTTTTTCCTTGCTGTTTTATAATAATAAGATATGCGATTATTTAAGTCTCGTATATACTTAGTGATCAATTCTTTTTCATTATAAAGAGTCTCGGGAGGTCTACCGGATGTGTGTCCAAATATCAACAAATAGGGAGTAAATCCGTGAGCTTTATTTCGTGAATTGTTATATGCGATTACCGCGTAGGGTAAAACTGTGAAGGGGTGTTCTTCTGGATGGTTAGAAGTATGGATTCTTATTATTTCTAATAAAGTAGCGTGAAATCTTTCTAACGATCCGTTAGACTGTGGATGATCTACGCTTGAATGTGTCAGTTTGATATCATAAAGTGTACACAGGTATTTCATCATGGCTGAGTTAAATTCTCTACCTGCGTCACAATGTATCCTTAGTGGGGTACCGTAGTGTTGGAAAAATAGTAGTAATGTGTTGACAATTGTTTGAGAAGATTTATTTGGGATTGGATATACTTGTACGAATTTCGTTAGTTCGTCGTTTATGCTTAACGCGTAGTTTTTGGTGGGAACTTCAAGTATATCGATATTTATTCTTTCAAAAGGAGCTTTTGGGGCTTCTGTTATAACCATAGGATAACTTAAGTTTTTTCTACATATCTTTGATTTTTGACATGTTTCACATTTTTTTATGAAATCCTCGACGTCTTTAGTCATTCCTGACCATTGGTATTTACTACGTATTCTTCTGATTGTCTCGTTTATTCCGCGGTGAAGGTTGGCTTTTCCATTGTGGAAGTGGTCTAGAATCATTGGTATCTGATCTTTTTCAGGGGTTGTGACAATATTTTGACAAATTTTGAATTTGATAGTATCATCTTCAGCGAAGATGTAGGAGAGCATTTCTTGCGTTGGTAAATCTAAGTTGTTTTCGACATAATGAATCTCATTAGGTTTGAATTCCTTTTGAGACAAGTAGATAGCGTTGAACATATAGATTAGTATATCTATTTGTCAAAGGGGATAGGAACAATAAAATATTTCCTATCTTCTATTGATTTGCTCGCAATGATATTTACTTTGTTAATTTTGAAATGAATATCGTCGTCTTCAATTAGATCGTCTAATATAGTTTCGTAAAGATCTGTGTTATTATTCTGTTGCATGAAAGTTAATATTTTTTTATGTTTTTTATCTAAAAGTTGATCATTTGTTATTTCAAATTTTGAATAGTCTATAATTGATTTTGTTTGTAAAAGATGAAGAAATCTTTTAAATTATCCGTTTAGCGTTTCAGGGGCAATTTCTGTTTCTGGTTCTGAGATTTCAGAGACTGGGTTGTCAGTGTCAGTGTCTGATGTTTCGTTATTGGTATTTGCCATTAGAATTGATGCTCGAAATTTTGAAATTTCTTCAAAATGATTTATTTTGATTCGCGATAAAGCATCAGCGTTCTTATTTATTTTGCCAGGCTTATAAACGATTTCATAGTCGTATTCTTCTAATTTCAATCGCCAGCGTGCTAATCTGCTTCCTGGATCTTTAATAGAAAATAACCAAGTGAGGGGCCTGTGATCTGTTATCAGTTTGAATCGTCTTCCGTATAAATATGGTCTGAAGTGCTTTACTGACCATAAAATTGCTAAAAGCTCGCGCTCTATCGTGGAATACTTTGTTTCTGCAGGGGCTAATGTTCTTGAAGCATAAGCAATTGGAAGGTCTTTTCCAATAGGTCCTTGTGATAATACGGATCCTATAGCGTATGAACTAGCGTCTGTTGTTAATAAAAATTCATCATTGAAGTCGGGATATCTCAATATTGGAGAGTTCATTAGTTTGTCTTTGAGTTCTTCAAATGAGTTTTTACAGTCACTACCAAGAAGGGCGTTGGATTATATCCGACCGGTGGCAGTGCAGGTTTCTTCACAGAAAAATATCCTCTCTTCACTACAAGGTATTGCCATCATCAACATATAAACTCGATGACTTCCCATAATTAAAAAGCTGCAAGGAACAACACGAAGTCATTGCGTAATCTACCTATGGACAAGGTATCCCAAAAACAAACCGAATGCGCCAATTCTTCCTGAAAGGAGAATGCAAAACATTTGACATAATCGATGAGCATACACTTGAAGACTGGCGGTAGATAAAATCATCCTAGAATAATTCGGTCAGGCCAGTCTCACATCACCTACCCAGTTTGTTTTTGCTGGAACCTGTAGGAGAACAATCTAGGTACTCCTCTGGCCAATACAGCGACGGGTGGCATTATATCCGGCTGGTGCCAGAGCAGGGGCCCTATTCTTGAATCACTAGCAGTTCTGCGTATACGCTGTTGCGAAGCTACGACAGATCTGATTGGTCTCTGCCAAGCAACAACGTATGCGTTCAGCGAACGTGTCGTTCAGAAATGGAGCCCCAGGTTTCTCCACAGAAGAATATTATGCATTTACTTTTGGCCAAATAGCTCAAAACCGATCTGCAAATGTGCTCGTCCCAATAATTGAAATTCAATTCCATAGAAATTGGATCTATATTTTGTTTTTGTTTTTTTTTTTTCGATTAACTCAGAATCTATGCCAAATATAAAGAGAAAAAACCTTCCAGGAATTACCACAAAAAAGTCGATCAAATTTCAATTGAAAATAGATCTAGAAACGGGTTGTGTAAAATTTTGATTCTCTACTTTTACAGAAAAACTACCTATTTCTTCGATATTCGTATTACAATCCATTATATGCCCATAACTCATTTTATAATGAGATCCATTATGAAAAAGATTTTTCATTGCGATACAGATTTCGAACCAATACAAACAGATTCTTTTTCAATCAAGCATGCTGTTATGGTAAATAATTGGAAACCAAGAGGTCCAGTGTTATTACACCAAAATGAGAATTTATAGTGGACTGTATTCAATTTCGGGAGAGTTTCATGTTCTTACCTTGGATAGACAAACAGGTAACATGGACTCCCGGTGAGGGAAATGGGTTTGTATCCTAGCCGGCCGGCTTGTATCCCAAATAACAGGAACCACTATGATAATTGTAACACTGGTGGTCCAGACGACTTGAGATGGCACTGTGATCCGTACTAGGTGAGATTTAGTTTGTTTTTTCAAAGAAAATGCGGGTAAACTAGCGAAAGTGAAAAGTGGTAGTGATCACTTGTTGAATTGTTGAGTTCACGATGCGTACTTCTTGTCTGCTCATATGTCACTTCGCGCTTGCGCACGGCCATGGTCCTGGTTTTAGGCGAACATGAAAAACTCTCTTAAACGCGAAATGATTTCTGATACAGGGTGATTCAATAATACGCAAGAATAAAAACTATAACTAATAATAATAATAATTGATCTAAATAATTAAAGTAAATTAAATACGAAAAAGTGAGAAGTGGACGGAACACATGCTTTTCATTATTTGACGTTTGTCAAAATCAGTAGATATGAAATGTTCATAGAATATAGCTAAATTTCGATGATTATCAAAATGATATCAGCGATATAGATGAATCACCATCGACTCTTCCACACATATCGGAGAAAGCAGAAAATGCAGCATCATTTTTGAAATAACTCAAAAGGGCAGCTCGTGGCCGAGTTTCCAAAGGCGCACGTTACGAACTACACTATGAAATGAAACGCAGGATCAAAACCAGTATCAGGTTTTGTTTTTTTTCATTTTCCCTTTTTTTCTTCTCCATTTCATATTGTTGTATTTTCCGAGAAGATACCATTAAACAGTTTTGTAGAATTTATCAAAAAAATACGACCAATAACTATTATTGTGTTCAATACAAATTTAAATATAATTTATAGTTCTTCATAATTAATGGGGTGTAGATGAAATAGCGTAGGCAACTCTCATGTGATGTTCATTATTACATTCGCATAAACCATAAGAAACTCACCTTCGTCTCGTTTCTTATCTCGGTTAATGCTCGTGTATTAATAACCATCATTACATGATCGTTGCATAATATACTATTTTGTCACCTCAAATTATATATTGAAGAGTAATTAGTTGAAGAAATATTCAATTTTTTTTTTGAAAACTCTTTGTGAATCAACTTTTTATGGAAATGTGGAATCGTTTTGTATAAACATCATGATATCTAATATCTGTCTTTCATATACGGAAAAAATATGTGTTTTCTGAGTATTGTTTCACAGAAAAATAAACTGAAAACACAAGGGCTTTTCATAGATGAATTCATTAATTTTTTTGATTTCTCGTAGAGATTTGCCTCCACCCTCAAGCACAAGCTTATTTCGATCATGCAATACACATATTGTGATATTTTCACGAGCTTCATTTCACGTGGTATGTACTACTTCTTTGTATCGAGAAGTTGTTCAGTGAGTTTTGTATGCATCACTGCATTGTCTTTTTACAATTATCAGTCGAAAAACGAAGAAATTCTGTCAATGTCGCGACTCTGGATATTCATTCGCTTCCGTTGAAAATTCACCTATCATGCTACAGAGCAATGGTGACATGGAAGAACAGCTATTTTGAACGGCGCCATTCCATTCAACAACTCATTTTCTAATGAGCATAATAAATACTACTAAATGCCTGTTAACATAGAGTCCAACTTCAAAAACCAATATGGAATTTTGTAAACCATTCATCTGATTGCAATGAAACATTGTAAGTTGTCCGCCTAACCATTGGTTTTACACGAAAGAGTAACAAGAAGCAGACCATTACAGAGTACCATTCATGTTCATCCGACTGACATAGACAAGCAATGGAAAGCAAGGCCGACAAATAATCGAATTCGTGCTGCACAAGTCCCTCAATCTGAAACAGATTCTTCGGCCAATAATCGCAAATATAATCGCAAGGCCGACAGAAAGCAAGACTGGAATGTCAGAATCGAATGTAAATACTTTTTCTGTGTTCAGAAGCATTTCAAAACATGCAGGGTAACTGTAAATCTATATTTAATATACATTTTATATGTCGGCGACAAAGAGAGAACAGTGCTGGGTTGCAATATCACATGTGCTCACTCTGTGTGTAGCTTTGTGCGGCAATGTTATTGATACTAGAGTGGGTATACACAGTTGATGATATACTGTAGGAAACACGACCTCATGCGGCCAAATTCCAAACCAAAATATTCAGGAATAACGAGATATCCTACTGAATGAGGGAAATGAAAGATTATGTTGACGTAAACGTATTTATAATATCTGGGTCAGTTAACAAAGTGAGGTCCGTATATTGGTCCTCACTTAGTCTCGGACCTCACTTCAACCGTACTTTTCCTATAGAAGTGGCTCACTACCTACGGTGGAAGAATATATATATATATATATATATATATATATATATATATATATAGTGTTGGTATGGCACAACGTAACAGCTATATATATATATATATATATATATATAATATCATATTATTTAAATATATAAAATTTTCTTTAATAATATAATTTTTTTTTAATTTCAGGATGAGCTTGCAAGTTTAAGGATACATAAAAAAATAAAAAAATATCTTTACTTCTGAATTTTCAATTGGTAACGAACACTATAATTTTTTAGTGAATTTATATCTTTATATACACGTTTTATAATAATCACACTATATAGGTAGTTGGTTTCAATCATGAGGGACAGAGTAAGCTTAATAAGATGGATTCAAAAGTCAAAATTAGATATATCTTTTATTGATAATACTGCATATGTCAATTTAGAATGAAGTATACCGAGTTTCATTAATCAACTCTCAACATATAGAACTAAATAAATATTTTCCTTCTTGTGATATCACGGAAATGTTCATAAGTATATACATTTTTGAGGGCCTATAATAATACGTGGTTCCAGGATAAATCTGAAACACTTTTTGAAAATCATTATCATTAAAAAATAAATGCACTTTCTCAACTGAATAGACCAAAAAGGATAATTCACTCGTTGAAATATGCTGAAACATGAATGATGAATTTTCTAAAAACTGAACAAACCCCATAAATATACTGGGTGATAGTGGATGGTATTTTGAACATTTCAGTCGAACTAGACAATGGACCACTCTCAAAATTTGGTGGCACCACAATAATTTGAAGGTACATGAAGGAACAACGCCATTCACCTGTATTTCAAAAAATGCAGCATTACCTCTTCTACGTTTCAGAAAGTAGTAGCAACTTCGACATTTCCAATGCTACACCCTTTATACAACTACTATCTCGCAAGAAGTTCATCTGATATTATTTTCTAATAAGTTATTCCTAAATGTTCGCTTCCAATGGAACACATTTTTAAAGTTTGTTTTCGAAAAAACATATTTCATTTGGATTATCTTAGTTCCCGCTACTTTTTACAACCACACATATCAAAAACATTTCCGGTAAATATGATATATCCGTTTATGCATATCACCAAGCTATCATGTTTTGGTTCGCCAGAATGTCTATAAACCATCCATTGTCCTGTATAACCATGTATCGAGTTGGTACTTTATCTCAGGGGTTTAGATTGGGTTGGCCGACTTTTAAATGAAACCAGTAAATTGTTCCATTCTCCAGAAAGTTAGTCGTTTTATTGTCCAGATCTATATATTCCACAATATTCTTAAATTCATTATATATATATATATATTTATATATTTCAAACGGATCAACCGATTTTCGTGAAATAGTTTAGTATACCGGGGGATTCGAGGGCGATAATCTAGCTAGGTTTCATTTTGAGAAAACGTCGTTTGAGGCAATGAAAAACAGTTTTTCTGATATTTTTGGTCGGTCGGTGTGGCTAGGTGAGCCGACGTGGTATTGCGGTCTAAGGCGGGCTGCTCTTAGACACTAAGCTATTTCAGTACTTGTTCGAATCGCGGTTGGCTCAATTTTTTTTTACTATCAATACTGCGCAGAGCTCGGGCAATATTTAACAATATTATTAGCGCAAGGTCAAACCCAAAAGGTTCAACATTCAAATTTTGATAGAAAAATGAAATGGAAGGAAATATATGCTTGTATTCAAAATTCCCAGACTGCCAATTAAAAAGCCCTTTCGATCGCATTCATCAATCGCTTGTCTAGAAAAACCGGAGTTTTTATATTTCAACAAAAAAAACGCGTTCGCAGACGGGGATCTGAATATTGAAGTATAGGGAGCGAGAAGGTAGGCAACCAAATGTACGAACTGACTACCTCACAGGTTGCGTATCTTCAAACGGATATAAAATAGGTTTGTTCCAACAATACATTTGACCGATCAGAAACTGGTCAGAGTTAGGTCGAAGCATGCGCAAAATGAATTTTAGAACGCGATATTCATTTGCGCGTGCCTCTGACTAGTTTCTGGTCGATCAAATGTGTTGTTGCAACAAACCTATTAAAACCACTAGAAATGGCTAATATAATGGTGAAGGACAACATAAACATCAACAAGAAAAGACCTCTTAACCTGTTCCGTTACAATCTTTATTTTAAATGATGTTCATCACCCAAATATTCGAAGACAATGAACTATTGAATTCACCCCTAACATTAACATATTTTTCATAAGTGACAGGGAGTTCAAGAATACATGTACATGTATGGGCAACTGGATCTCGCCCAATACCAGGAGCAGTTTTGGTAAATAGTATACTGATACTGTGAATGGGTGAGTCTGAACCTGTGCAGTACCGAAAAAATGCTGATCGTTTTTCGTCATTTGCTTCTTTTATGAATTTTTTCAAATATCCATATACTTTAGTGGCATCAGTACTGATTTCCTGTCCTGATTGTACCTCAATTTCGGCTATACAATTTTTGGCTGTAGGCTTCATTCATGAAAACTGGTGCCACTCTTATCGGTATATATTTCTCAGCCTCAAAGCCTTCAACGAATATTTTTGCAATACTCTGCCACACAGTTTCCCCAAAATCATGACGTGAATACGGGACCTAAAGATTGGTCCCTACTGTGCATAATTCATAGAATGTTTTCCAGAATTCAGACAATGTATCCCTATAAACACCTCCGAAATCTTCCCAACCTTCCAATTCTCCGTCAGGGAAAACAATTTCAATTTTTATATTCCGATTATCAAAGAAGTTATATTCGGCAGCTTTCGAACATTCTTTAAATATCTTGCCTCTATGCACTGTTAAAGTTTGGATTTGTTGAGGTGCTTCTTGTTCTATATTATAAATTTCAACTGATGGGTGTTAATAAAGTAATTCTTCCAAGTTATAATTATCTTCAAGTGATTGAAGAGAATTCGTAGGTGAAACTGTAGTAGTAGTACCCATTTCAATATTTTCAGTTTGAGAGTCGCATATGATATTTTGAGGAGATTCGAACTCATTTATATTCGATTTGAAATTTTCATCCAACACTTCACTTGCTGTACCATCATCACCTTGGTAGATTGATGGCACTGATGTCTGGCAACTCTCAGCTGAAATAATGATAATTAATAATATATAATAAATAAAAATCTCCACTATGTATAGACAATAATAATGTCAGAGGGAGCTGAATTAAGAATGGACTTTGATAAATTTCTAACACGATTGATGATAATAATACTGAAGCCCAACTGAAATATGTACCAGGAATCGTTGGACAAATACATTCAAATTCAAAAATCAAATGAAGAACATGGTTATAGATATATGATAATAATGATAGATATCTTCTGACAGTGATATTCCACTGGTTGATAGAAACCTCAAGGTTTTCAAAACACCATACAGTTCCTCCGATCTGTTTTTTTCAACTATTCGTTTACGAAAGAAATATATTTCGCTCATTCACAAAATTAGATTTTAGGGTTAATAAGATTGCTGGAAGAGGCAAAAGTCCTAAAAGTGTCAATTTTTGCATTAATGAAACAAAAAAATATTTCATGAAAATGATCTAAAAAAAGTGAACAAGTGCCTGAACATGGTCCTTTCTCAAATGTACACTCTGCCAGAGTGTACATGCATATTATAATCTATTTCTCAGCAGGGCCGATCCTAGCAGGTGTGCAGCGCGTACACCGCACGCGGGCGGCCAAACTAAAGGGCGGCCGCCAAGAAAAATGAAACGTTAGTACTCAGCTGTGTTGTGTGTTGGTCTATTGTCCATCAGTATCTTCTTCCACTCTCATCTACACACAATCTTCATTGAGAGCAAAATTGAAAGAAAAATTTCCATAAAAAAAACTAGGGCTGTATTTTTGACACGACTAAGTATGTTTGGTTCCTGTGTGCGGCGCGGCGGCTTATTTATGTACGTATAGTCTTCACGATGTCAGTTGGAACGGCAAAAAAATTTTTTTAAGAAGGTACCAGCGGCGAAACCTTTAAAAAAAACTTGCTGCTGTTCACCGGGCGGCATTTTTTCAAAGGTTTCGCCGCTGCGGCCTCCTTTGAATTTTTTTTCGCCGTGCCAATTTACTTCGTAAAGACTTTATATATCACAGTCGGCACGTGGTTCGCAGGTCAATGGTCAAAAGAAACCCTATTTTAGCGGTTTTCTTTTTAGATAAGAAATGGATTGTTTCGACAAAGTTGAAGGACGTGGCATCGGAATTTTTTTTGCTACTTTACCACTATATATAAACCATTTTCATTTCTGAATGTTCATTAATTTTGAAACAACATACAATGAGACTGATCATAAACACAATCAAGTGCAAAGTTAATATTGAAAATTAGTGACAAGGTCTTGCTGTTTGCTGATGAGTATCGTTTAAATCAGAACTGTGTTAAGGTAAGTACCAAAGCCTTCTCTCAACTAGATTTATGAACGAATGAAATATTGTACAGGGTGTTTTCTAATCAGATAAAAAAAGTGGGCATATTTTTAAACTAATTTTGTAGCGATGATTCGTTTTGAAAATAAGTACAGAAAGTTGGAATATTCAAAATTAATTTTCAATTCTTTCAAAATTCGTTAGCGCAAAATGAAATTTTCTCACAAAATTTAAGGTTACCAACCGGGGCAGTTTATGACAATTTTAATTTTTACCCAGATTTTGAAAGAGCGCTACGAATCATTATTTATTTTAAATAATTTGCTCTAATTAAAAAAAAAATGGGGATTTCTCATGATTACCCATATTCATACACTTCAAGTGAAGAAAGTAATAACAATGTTAGCACTTTTCAGAGGTCATTACGATGAATTTCAAAATTTCTAAAGAATTCCTATAAATTTTATCTGCATCTGTGAGCCATGATAAACTTATCGTTCTTCTTACCTTTTACCTTTAGATGTCGTCATCGTCCAAAAACAGAAAGACTAAAAGAGTCAGGTGCCTTCTATAGACAAGAGAAGAATAGAAGGATGGAAGAAATCTCAAAACAAGCGGAAGCATCGAAAAAGTATTTTGGAAAACCGGATAAAAGTGAGCCCGAACAAAAAGGTTTGAATCAAATCGCGGAGTTTGATTATTCTCAACCATCAACATCCACCAGTACTAGTGATAAAGGTGCACGATCATCATCAGGCAGTTCCATTCCCAGTGAAGCCGAATGTGAAGATGAGAGGAAAGAAGGCTCTGCTCAAGTAGCACTAGATGATCCAGGTACTTGGCCTAACATTTTGACAAAGAAAATATATTGATTTATTGATAGAACACGGTCCCAAACAAGTTGCAGATTTTAAATTTCCGATTGATGAGAGTGGCAGAAAATTCAGCTGTTCATATAATAACAAAACTTTAGTGAACGGAGAGAAAATAATTCGTACGTGGTAAATTGTTTGGTAGAGATAGTTCAACACAACTTGTTAGTAATGGCTTTTCTGATTGGCGTCATTGTTCGGATTACCCCAATAAGCATGAAAATACTCTGAAATACGTTAACTCTATAAGATCGTGTTGCGAAATGAAGGCGAGGATGGACAAGAATTGTACTATTGACGCGGAACAACAAAATGTTTACAATAGAGAAAAAAAGCGAAGGCGCGCTATCATTGAAAGAATGATTGCTGTAGTACAATTTTTAGCCAGTCAAAATTTAGCATTCTGAGGAACTAGTACGGAGTTGTATCATAGAGATGATGGTAATTTTTTGAAGGCAGTAGAGATGTTGGCCAAATTTGATCCAGTTATTTCAGAACACCTTAATGATATCAGTAAATACAGAGATAAAAAAACACGTATTCCACACTACATAGGCAGCATTTTCAAAATGAAGTAATTCATATTTTAGCCGGATCTATTTTTGATGAGATAACACGCATTGTCAAAAAAGCCAAATATTATACAATAATTCTCGACTCTACGCCCGATAATAGTCAGTTATTAGTTATATTAGTTAATGACGCTGCCAGCTCCAGTTATAAAATTTCTGGAATTTTTGATATGGTACAAGAGGTATATACTTTTTTTTCTGCGTCCCATATCGATGGGATTTACTAAAAAAATACGTGAAAAGTCTTACTTTGAAACCATTGAGTGAAACAAGGTGGGAAAGTCGTATCAATGCTATTAGACCTCTAAAGCAAGACCTCAAAAACATTATTACCGCATTAAATGCCTTAATTGAAAATTCCACCAGAGACGTGAAAACAAAAAATGGTGCAAAATCAATAATTAAAAATCTTGAAGCATTAAAATTTTTGTGTTCAATTTTAATTTGGCATGATTTATTATCAAGAATTAATGTCCTGAGTAAAATGCTTCAACATTCTTAATTAAACATCGCGGAATGCCACAAAGATCAGTCGATAATTTCAAAATATTTGTCGAATCAGCCACAACACTTGCTAGAGATTTGGATATTGATCCCGAATTCCCAAGTTCGAGGCTTAGGAAAAAGGTCCGTTTATTTGATTACGAGGGCAGTGATGAACCCCTTTTGAATCCCTTCCAGCAATTCAAGACTTCTTTCTATTTTGCAATTTTTGATCACGCGATCTCTTCGGTAAATGAAAGACTAACATTATTATCTGAGTGCTTTAAAATATTCTGCTTTCTGTATGAGTTCCACAAAATTTCTAGTGATGATCTCATGAAAGCCTGCATGGTCTTAGATATTAAGTTACAGGTACGGTAGGAGGGTAGTATCGTGAAGGATATAGACGGTATACAACTGTTTAATAAAATAACTTCTTTCAAAGATATTTCTCCAGGTAAGAAACAGCCAATTGAGGTATTAGAAATCATAGTCAAAAATGATCTCATTTCCTGTTTTCCTAATTTTGCTCTGACAATAAGATAATATTTTTAACCTTACCTGTTTCTGTGACTTAAGGAGAAAGAAGTTTCAGCCAATTAAAAATTACTTGAGAAATAATATGACACAAGAAAGGATTTCAGATCTGGCCATCATCTCTATTGAATCCGAAATCTGTGAAAAAATAGATTTTACGGAAATTATTGATAAATTTGCAACTCAGAAAGCCAGAAAGGTTATTTCATAATTAGGTAATTATAATGATTAGGTATCTAGTCTGTAGAACGACTGATTTATATACTTTTCGTTGAGTTGGTACTTTTTTTATGCAAAGGTGATATTATTGTTTGTTTTTTATTTTGATAAAGTATTTTGTTGCTATCAACCTATTTATGAGCTGGCCACAAAAATGAAGTTTTCAAATTTTATTTGCATTTTTAATCATATTTCACTTCTTATACTTATTTCACACACAACGATTGTGACTTACGAATACGATAAAAATACGTAACTATCAAATCTATTTTTTCCAACAAACTGAAAAATGGCAGAACTGCAGCCTATCACTTTGAAGGCATTTGACCTCGAACAGAAAAAAAAAATCACCAGCGGCGCTTTCCTTTCCTGTCACCCCCGCGCCACGAATTACTCGCCCTCCCATGGAACAAAGCCGTATACGCACTGAGTATGTCCAAAATCGTTGTGTGTGAGATAGACGTTATACAGGTGGAGGATTTCAAGAGTTTATAACGTCAACGTTGAATATTAGTCAAAATAAGAGATAAATCTCTGGAGGGGCGGCACATCTGGTATTTGCACGCGGGCGGCCAATATATATATATATATATATATATATATATATATATATATATATATATATATATATATATATAATAGGATCGGCCCTGCTTCTCAGACAGTAAAAGTTTATTCTTCACATATAGAAAAATATAGTGTCATGTTCTGAGCGGATAAAGTATACTCAAATTGTCTTTGTTGATACGAAATAAAAGTAAAACCCTTAGGTACGTCAATTTCCGTTTTATGGACGATATATTTTTAAGATTTCATCCATGACATTGGACTACTGAAAAAGAGAAGGAACCAACTTTGGATGATTGAAGTTGATCGTTATCAATTGAACTATATCAGGTATGGTCGGGTTATGTTGAACAACTACAAAAATATAGTGAATATTTTATCAATATGCTCAACAAGTGTGATGCAAAGTCTAGATGGACTCACCAAAAAGAAGTTTCCCTGGCACACTCGTTCATCACATTGATGAAAGAATCAAGACACTTTTCTGTAGTTGTTCATATAACTTCAAATCTGGTATCATTAAATTCTGTGATTATATCTAACTGGACCTAGTATTTATAATAAACAGGATGTTCTGTTCAAAAATGGAAAATTCATATTTATTCTTCTCCAGGAGTCTAACTTACAAAAAAATACCACTAAGATCCTAATTGAAGTGTCTGACTTTTAATTTTTTACATGAAAACAAATAAATTGAGGTGGAATTTTTATTATACATCTGGTATAAGTTCAGTACCAATTGCATATATAATGATGCAACTGCTACCTAAACTTCATTTGGAAATTGACAATATAAAGAATATGAAATAAGACTTGTCTTTTTGCCTTAAAAATTCGACCATATCGCACGTTATGCCCAATAAGCACTCAAATATGTATCTAAATATTTTTGTTCATTCGGCGAGTTGGTAGACTATGATGAAATAAAAAAACTTGGCACTATTACTCCGAAACATACAGAAAACATCATGCTCATTACCCCAAATCCGTTTTTTCTTTGTAGTTTCTTGGATTTCTAACCTACCACAATCTGCAAAAATTAAGAATTAATTTTGGAATCTATACAAGTATTATAGGGTAGACTTTTAATCTATCCCAAAAAGTTGACAGCTACCCAGATAATTAATGAAACGGATCGGAAATGGGTATAATGTAGGAACAACATACAAAACAACAAATACCTTATGTTCATATTAAACCAAATAACATAACAGAAAACATCATCAAACATCAAGACCTCTGGAAATGCGAAAGAGCGAACATAAGATATATATCAGATTGGTGATTTTTAATGATCAGAATACATTCTTTTTGTCGATGGAGATCCACAGAATGAAATGATACTCAAATAATGACAAGGCAGAACAATGGCAGATAATGAAAATTACAAGAATCTGCTTTTATTATTCTGTCTTAAGATAATTCCATCTCTATGAGTTCTTGAAAAATGGTATGTAAAATCTCAGATCTCTGACAGATTTTCCAACAACAAGCATTGAATTGGAATTGAAAACGAAACTGAATTGGGTTTCCGAAACGTAAACAATGAACATTTTTATAAATAATAATTTTTTTGATAGACAAATACGAGAAGTTGCTGATTAACAGAACATAGTTCATTCAAAAGGAACTGTTTTTAACTAACGCAGCAACTTTTCAGGGTAGATTGAAAGTTTGTCTTGATATTCCAATATTAATTCATATTTTCAGATTATAGTAAATTATAAATCTAAAAAAATATGAAAAAAAATCAGCACAAACTAACAACTTTAAACTGTACCCAAATATTTCTTACCAATTTTAGCATTATTAGTAGCTTCAGGTGTGCTTTGTGAGTAGAAGCGTAGCTGTTTCACCTTAGTCATGGTTAAGATATCATTGATAGCAACATCATCAGGTAACTCATTCCCTTTAATATCAAATATATTAAATGCAAAATCATTTACTTTTTCTCTATTATTGAACCCATTGGGAAAAAACAGCATGATAGCTTCTTTTGAAATTTCAGGTTTCTTGTATGATTTTGGAAGTTGCAATTTTCTTGTACCACCCCCTTTCTTTGCTCTTGATACTTGAAGGTTTTTTTTTCCAGACTCTTTATTTAGCCACCCCAATTCTACCATATGACCATCCTTTATACTTCCCCTTTCCTAATATTACGAGATTGTTTCTCATCATCAGAATCATCATGGTTGGGGGAAAGTCTTAGCCTCAATTTCTCTAATAAAGATATATTTTTCCTGGAGGAGCCTTGAACTCTCCCACAAGCTCTGGCACAATAATCCTCAATAGCCATTCGAACACCATATTTCGGAAAGTATTTATATATATATATATATATATATATATATATATATATATATATATATATATATATATATATATATATATTTTTATTATATTATTTTGTGTGATAATGAATTTTGTTTATTATTGAATTTTGTAATTTTATTTAATACACATCATAATATAATATTCTCAGGGTTTTAAAAAAAAAAAATTTGTATATGAATATCGATCTCAGGGTTTTAAAATTATAAATGAAATTTCTTTTCAAGTTTAGACTCTTCTAAAAGTTTCTGCTTTACCTTGGTCATAGCATTTCTTTTTACCTCAGGTGGATTCCAATCAGGAAGGAAATCCAAGACTCAAAGTACTTCATGAGAAGTTAGGAACCTTTCAGCATTTTTAAGAAACAAGAGTTGAATTTCATGCTTTCTAATAATGAATAGAAATTTTGAAATGAAATGTGACAACACAGAATTAATAACAACAATAACCTATCATATATGGATTGAAATAACCTTAATCTAAAATTCATATTCTAATATACATGTCTGGTAATTTGAACGCTTTTCGTATCTACGAACGTGGTTTTGTATCAAGTTCATTGGTTATACTTCGCCGGTAAGTCTGCAATATGACATATTAGTGCATTTCCGAACGTTCTAAATGGTAACTCGCGTCAATGTCAATTGTCATTCTAACTTATGTTTACTTTCACTATTTACATTCACAAAAAAATTGTTAAATGTTCTTCAGAAAAATGGGGATAAAAAGAGTTCATTGAGCTCGGGGAAATAGTTTATGTGCACAAGAAAATAGATATATGCGTTGCAACGATATATGGAAAGTGTTTACCATGCTGGTTTCCCTCGATGTGGTGATTGGCGACTCCAACAAGCAATTTCTAGCCTGCTGAGTGATTTTCGTTGCTGTGTTGATGTTGATGGAAACGGCCTTGGTTCGGGCTCTGGAGTGAAGATTTCTTCTGGGGAAAGTTTGGATGGGACGAATGTCTTGGATTCATTGGTGATGAACCATATCACAATCACAAACACTTTGGATAAGTTTTGAACATAATTAGGTACATATTTCCTTCTATTTTAATTTAATAAAAATTTTGTCATGCTCATGCTTTGAAATACATTTTCGAAGTCCTTGTTTACAAATAAACAACTGAATGAGTTGTTTTCCTAGCAACTTGTTGCTTCGATAACTATTCTAAATATTTACAAATTAATTCTAAATCTATTCTATAATCTACAAATTTCTAATTAATATCATTTTAAAGCTTGATTCTTCAAGTATATCCCAATATGTGTTATTTTTCCATTAAATTTCTAATTCCTTGCTTAATTTCAGTAAGCATCATTCAATATCAGAAAAAGTTGAATTCTCCTTCTCATATTTATATTTGCTGAATGTTCTCAATTCAAAATTTAATTCTATTTTATCTATTGAAATTGATTTGGAAGTTTCTTTATGACTTCATGCATTGTTTGGGACTAATTTCATTCATTCAACTGTTATCAATTTCTTGTATTTCATTGCTGAAGTTGGCTAATTATCACGTGACAGATGTCATGTCATTTGGTGAATAACATTTCTACTCATGATATACGAGGTGTCCAAAAGATTCCTCTTGTTTGATTTCATCTGAGATAGAAAGATTTTTGCTTTTTAAAGTGAGTAGGTTGGCTTTCATAACAATATATATATATATATATATAGTCGATAGGAAGTCTTTGCTGACTTGTTAGGAAACAAAAAGGAAGTTCTTGGGTAAAGCAGCAAGCAAAACGTGTACTCTTCAACACTATATTTCCGATATTTCGACAGTGAATAGTGTCATCTTCAGGGAAGCTACAAATGGTTAACGAAATTGCTTATTTTCTCGCTTCATATTTTATAAGCAATTTCGTTAACCATTTGTTGCTTCCCTGAAGATGACAGTATTCACTGTCGGAATATCGGAAATATAGTGTTGAAAGAGTACATGTTTTGCTTGCTGTTTTACCCGAAAAATTCATTTTTGTTATATATATATATATATATATATATATATATATATATATATATATATATATATACCCTCGGTATACTTTCATACTCTTCAGTGGTACAATGTCCTTTTTGACGATATGCATCTCTTATCCTTTTTAGCAACAACACCCACAGAGAGTGGTTCATTTTGAGCCGAGATTCTATTATGAATTTGTATCGAAACAACACATGTTACTACAAATGTATACGACAGCAACCTTCTCTTGTTGTGATTACTTTCGAGTGAAAACATTTCAACCGTTTTATTGTATTGGAAATCAAACAAAATTCCTACATGGGCTCTTTGCCCTCAAACTAATGAAAATTTGTGTTTGTCTTGAATTCTCAAGTTATTTTTTTGTCATTTTTTACGATTCAATTTATTAGGATTATGTCATTGGTTTCCCAAAAATCAAAATGGCAAATAGAATATTTTGCCCAATCTGGTTCAGAATTCGAGAGTATTTCGTTTATAGATTTCGTGAACATCCCAACGGCGTCTACAAATGTTTATGCATGGTATATATGTATACACTCCTGAAAATCAAAATAATATACTTTCTCTTGATCTCACTTTCAAATAACAGTTTATTTCAATATTCTCAGTAATTGATTGTGTAAAGGTGTAAAAAAGTGTTATACGCGTCTGAAATATACCCTTTATCATAGAATACATAGTAGGAAACATTGATAAAGAAAGCTTTATCAGGGGTTTTTTGAACTCCAAATCGCACTTCAAGAGTTCGATAGCCATGAGGTCGTTGTCGGAGATGGTTCGACTGTGGAATTTCGAACTGCTTATGAGATTTTTGGCACCAAACCTGCCGTGCCATTGGTTGACCAGTTTCACCACTCGATGTTTTCTGATGTTTACCATTGTTTTGCCGAAAACACTGTTGTTGGCAAGCTTGTAGTGGTTTTTGCCAAAGGTCGTGGTCGCCTGCGCCCGCAACCTCGTATTCAGTTCAAAGTAGGGCTTGAGCCAAGCCTGCTGCTTGAACTGAAGTACTTTGTGTACTTTTGTGAGTACAAGTCCGTGCGCTAGTGCCTGTTTCAGTAGCCGATAGTGTATGACGTATCTTTCCCTTCGGTACAGGGTGGTCATCAATTTTGAGTGTGTTGAGTTTGGTGGTACTCGTTGTTAGGCGCACATCGTAAAATCTCGATGTTTGTCGTGAAGATGCTCGGGGTATTCCAAGTCGACCTCGAGGATATACCCAACGTCGGACGAGTCCGAAACGTTGCGAATATCCAGATCGTCGAAGTTTTCGACCCATTTGAATTGGCCCACCGGCAAATGTTCCATCATCGCCCATCCATAGAGGTTGTTGACGTCGAAATACATCAAGTACTTGGACGGTTTCGAGGGATCGAACTCGGCCATGTACTTGTTGTTGGCTTTCGAGTAGCGGTTGCAACACTGGCTGATACCGCCTCGAATGCCTCGCTCTATGAATAGCACCATGTCGACGTCTCTGAGGAGTTCCAGCTTGCACTTCGTGTACTTCAACATACACGACCACGTATAGCCGGGCATGGTGAAGTACCAAGCGGGATCGAGACCATAGGTGCTGTGGCCGATCTTGCGGAAATTCTCAAAGATGTCGGTCAGCAACAAGATGTGGCTTTTCATGTACAGATCTGAATATTCGCCTAGGGTTTTCACCCCGAACGATTGCCACACCCGTTGCGCATGCTCGTACTCGCTTTCGGTGATGCCGCAATCGTTCAGTTTATTGTGAAATTCCTCGAGAGCTGGCAACTGTGTACACTCCAGTTCGTCCAGCGTGTCGACAAAGTCGTATGGGAATACCCCTTTGCGCGTGAGCCGTTCGTATTGTTCGGCGCTCACGTGACTGAATTCTTTGCGCGTTGCGTGCAAGTCTTCTCTTTTCATGGTGCGCACCAACCCATCCAAACTCATACTCAAAAATCGGAATGAGTCGATGAAACGGAATCTGATGGTCATCTCCTCGTCGTACTGTGTGAAGGAAATGTACTTTTCCTTGTTGATCGGCAACAGGACTATGCGTCCATGTTTAGCCAAGTCCCTGATGATGAAATGACTGTCGTAGCTGCCCAAGTTGTGGAACACAATAGGCACCACGAACTGCTTCTTGTACTGGAGGTTGCATTGCGCATGCGCCCAGCCCCGGAATAATCCGGTTGAATGGTCGTGGTAGGCCACCTTAGAGTCCTCCGCCTTGAAGCGGTGTTCGCAAATGTGGCAGATTTTGGCAGAGTCTCGGCCCGACGGATATACACCCATCGGTACGATTTGGTGCATTTTGGCCTCAAATTCTTTGGCAATGTCATTCATTCGATCGGCGAACCATTCCATCGAGTCTGCGCCTCGATGGCTATCGTAAAACGACAAAGAGTCGTCGTATGTGCATTTGAAATAGAAGCCTGCGCTGAAAGCCGAATGTTTTTGATACTTTTTGGTTTTGCTCATTTTGGACTTGGTCAAACTGTCATCAAACGGCTCCAAAATGCTTTCAAAGTCCGCGTAGATCACAAAAGAAGCTTTCTCCTTGAAAATGAAATTTCGGAATTCGACATGAGTGTATTTTGGAAAATTAATTTCGCATGAATTTTGAGTTTCGCAGTCAGTAGTATGACTGTCGAGTTTCTCCTGCGACGAAAAGTAGTTCAAACATCGGTCCCAAATGAATTTTTTGTGTCCCTTCTTCCTGAGTTGTTTGTCGACAAGTCGAGACAAGTCTTTGATCCAGTAGTAATGTCCACGAATGTTTGTGACGTCATCGTCTGTGTCGTCATCGTCTTCCTCGTATATTGTCGGTAGTGGGTCATAGTCATTGATTTTGGGTGTGTACGTTTGTTCAACCAAGAGAGGATTTACGTGTCTGTCTAAATTCTCTTTCGTCTGTCGAATGGGAGCAACATCGAAATAGGGTCGGGAGTCTGATGATGGTTTGATCAATTCCAAAATGAACACATCGACCGAAATTGATTTCAATTTTTCGAATTTATCGATTTGTTTGATGGTCATGGGAAATTTCGAACCCTCTGTATTCAACAATTCACGCCAATCCGGATACGATGATGTGCGTTCAACCTTTTCCCCTGCCAGAGATGGATATAGAGCCGAAACGATCGCCCAAGCGAAACATGCATCGTCATCGTTTTTGACGTTGATGCATGCCTGTTTTTTCTTGATTGGTTCCGGAAGTTCGATGAAAGATGAACCACGCCCATTCCCGAATCCCGTTTTATTGATATTTATTTCTAAACCCACGATTTTCCTCAAAGACCACCCGCTTTCCCTTCCGCTGTATTCGCCCAAATTGGTCAAGATTTTTCCCTCGATATTTTCCTTGAACCACGCTTTCAAATCGGTCCCCTGGTCGATCACTTCGTTTTTAGTGTTGAAATATTTCATTTCCACACTTTCATGTTGATCGACGGAAATTTTGAGAACTCTCCGCAGAAAGCTGCATTTACTTTCAGCGACGCTCCAACCTTCTTCAGTGCGTTCAATATGCGACGCTTGAAAAGGCTGAAAGCGTTGCTGAGAAACTGAAGACCGGTCTGCAAGTGTGTCCCGTCCCACTAATTGAAAATCAATTCTGGTAGTTTTATCGCCAAGAGCGTATGTGGAATTTCTTCTGTGAAGAATCCCGCACTTACACCTGTTGGATGCAATCCAATACCTTTCGTGGTATTAGCCAGGGGAGTAGTTGTTTTCTAATAGGTGTTAGCTCGTCAACCTACAGTGTAGGTGAGTTGAGGCTGGCCTGAACAAATTGTTCATTTTCAGAATATCTATTTTGAATGCTAGTATGAGTCGTCT
Organism: Zygogramma bicolorata; assembly: GCA_032362365.1. Classification (NCBI taxonomy): domain Eukaryota; kingdom Metazoa; phylum Arthropoda; class Insecta; order Coleoptera; family Chrysomelidae; genus Zygogramma; species Zygogramma bicolorata. The sequence goes on along the minus strand of JAVJAQ010000861.1, from coordinate 150,269 downwards.
GGGATTCCCCACGTATTTTGTTTTGTATTTTGTGGATCTGTTCTGGAATTTTCGATATTCCTCAATTCTTGGAAAAACATCAGTTCACACATGCTGGTTCAATTCTTTGAATTAGTCAGAAGCCTGGTTTCTTTCCGTCGGAGGCAGATAAGGCTACGTAAACAAGTCTGCGATGATATCATCCGGTGAACACCTGCAGTTCTGCAGGTCTCAGCTTGTCGATGCCTCGAATGAATAGCGGACATGGGTGGACGTCTGGGGGCCACCGTTTCCCGTCGCCCGACCGCTCTGGGACCCCGCTTCGACGAAATAGGCGTAGTATGTTCCCAAAAATCTCTCGAAATACGCTAGGCCACTACAGGGCCCGAGATCTCGGTCCTGGTGGTGGCTTATATATACTACTTATATTCGTATTCCGTTCATATTCCGTTCCGATACGCAAGTTTCAGAGCCAGATTTGAGTAAGTTATTCTCAGTTGATTTGGAATCACGTTCTCAAGCGACACCCAGAAGTGAGAAATCTACTTATATTGAAAATAGTTATTATATTTGGTTTTTCTCAACGAACTACTGATTTAACGATCCCGCGTGTCATTTGGTACCGTGATTTCGGTTCCCAGCGCTTTGCGAAACCGGGCCGTGGGAACTGAGTTCACCGTTGATCGGTACTTTGCTTTCCCGGTTTTACTATCAATATTCAGTTTCTCAGCGCTTTGCGAGTCCGGGCTCTGAGAACCAGTTGCTTCTAGGGGTGGAATCAGTGGTGGCAACTCATATAGAAATTAGATATTATTTTTGTTTGTTTTTTTTTCTCAACGATCTACGGATTTCACGATCTCGCCAGTCAGTTGGTACCGTGATTTCGGTTTCCAGCGCTTTGCGAGACCGGGCGGTGGAAACTGGGTTCACCGTTGATCTGTACATTGCTTTTATTTGAAAATTCGATTCTTCAGCGCTTCGCGAGACCGGGCTCTGAGGACTAGTTACTTCCAGAGGTATAATTCCTCTATGGTTGTGAAATCTGTGGTGAAAATATACGTTTGCAAAGTATTCACTATTGATTTTGTCATAATTCTTGACTCTTACTTCAGAGGTACATTTGAGAAGATTTTTCAGTTAAAAAGTGTTTTTTTCATATAGTTCTGAAACTTTACCGTTTTACCGACCGACGCAAATTCCGACATATATTTAGGGATATCTTCTCTTTGAGAGTATCACCGATTCACCGACCGCCATAACTTTCAATTATTATTCGAATATATTCCTTGAGATTTGGATTTACCGAGTTGCTCACCCTTTTAGTTAATTTGACATTTGTTCAAGACAAGCTTTCCTTACCGTTAAAGAACCGTTATCAACCGAACCGTTACCGAACCGAAATTCATTCATTCCAGTTGTTTGATTCGCTGAATCCATCAGGGTTGAATATTCATATTCAAATACTGATTATTTGGCGGATCTCGCAGTCGGTACCCCTGTTGAATTTGTAATTGAAGCTAACTCCTTATTGCTAAAGTCTTTTCTGGTCACATTATCAGACCCCTGGGATACCGTATCTCCATCTGCTGCTACCTGGGCCTCCCTAACGATTTTTGAGGGAGCAGTGGAGAATCCATTCCATACACTGGCGCCCGAATTTTTCTTAGGAATTGAAGTCTGTTTCTAGCCGTGAAATAGAACCTATTCCCGAGAAACCGAGAGCGCCACGTCGTAACGCCCGCCGACCCGCCCAAACAGCGTTGAAAGTTATACGAAAAGTTAATTGTCAAGCTTCATTGCACAAAGTAAAGTAAATGAATAAATCAAGTAAAACAGACTTAAATCGTTCAAGCCAGTCTTTGTCTCCCTACCCTGTGGGGAAATGGACTGACGCCTACCAGAAAACAACCACTCCTCTGGTTGATACCACGAAGAACGTTGGATTATATCCGACAGGCTGTAACGAACGATAGGGTTATTGTAATTGTTTTCTTGCTCTTCTAGGTACCCACAATTATCCCTCAATATTTTTTCTCTAACACTGTACCTCCATTTCAACCTATCTGTATCAGTTCATGTTCACAGAATAGACAACTTCACAATTTACAATCCCACCGTTCTGTTACTAGTGTCGTAATTGCTGAAAGGGTATAATTTTTGTATCATGTTAACATTATCACTTGCTAATCAACACTTCTCAACTAGTTCACACTTTAGCAAGAATAATCCCAACGCTAGATCACCAGATGTAACTGCTGCGAGAGTTATTGTTATTCTGTGTGCACTTCCTTATATTTTACTGAGCTTCACATGAACCTCGTGTCCACAAAAACGAATCAAAACAGATAACAATCCCTCCACACGTCACTAGTAATAATGGCAAAAGGTTATTATTTTCTTTAATGACAGCTGCTGTCACCAGACGTAGATTTCTCACCGTCAAATTTTGGATATTAAGGCGATTTCCGAAAGGAGCATGAATTTGGCCCTTTGCACTAGGAAAGGCTCTTTAGTGAGAAACTTGAGTTTTTGTTTTTTCTCTCTAACTCTGTAATCTGAAATAAGGCGGCTTGTTGAGTATGAAATTCCATGATGATTTTAAGCAGTATTTTAGCAAAGAAAATAATAGGAACTGGACAGGAAAAATTGACCAGAAAATATAAAAAACAGAAAAAATGCATGCAAACAATTTAGAACTCTGAAATCATTCATTGATTTGATCAAATTAATAAACCAAAGGCATATGCAAAAAATTAAAATGAGACCAGTAAGGAAGTGAATAAAATGGTTATTCACGTTAACACACAGCAAAATTGACATACCAGTTGGTTCTCTGTCTACCTTGTATGGCGGTTTCTTGGGCGATTCCCATTCCATACTTTTTCTTGCTTTCCAAATACGAATATATTCAAAGCCAGACGACACTTATTAAGACTAATCTCTAACATTCCCATTTTTTTCCGATTGTAATTGAATTCTACTCTCGTGACTTAAGACGCGATCCCATAATTTAGGGAGGGACTACGAATCCCGCCCGCGCTCAACGCGCGATTTCCGCTCGCTCCGATCTCTCGATCTTCCTTCTAGCGCGACCTCCGTTCAACAGCCCAAGAGCGACTTTTTTGTCCTCTCTCAATTCGAGCCAACGCCCGTCATTTCTGCAGATTATGCAAAAACTGCATTTCTTTTCATGCAAGCTCGTCCACGCTGGATGAATGGAACCGTTCATCGGGCTGATTCTGAGAGAATGTTTGTTTAGTCTACCGATTATCTTATTCCTTCGCCTGAACCTAGGAATATTGTTCATTCATGATAATTTCGTGAGAGAAAAATCTCAAATGAAATTCCCATACGTTTGATTGAAACTCGCATACCGGGTGCGAACACTAACATGAATTTCAATTCCAATGCACAACATTACATCACTCTCCCCTACGAAAAAGTTCTGGGCGTACCCAATGCCATAACTTTTCCAACAAAGCAGACATCCAACACAAAAAAATCAAATGATCACATATTTCGGTTATCTACATCTGAATGATTTCTGACTCTCCCCCTTTTACTTAATTCACAACATTAGTTGAATAATATTCAATGTCTTCAAAACTTCCCATTAAATACTTTATAACTACCCCCTGTATAAATTTCACCTGGCGTACAATATCGCACCCCCATACGAACACTATAACCTAACTTATAGCTACCCCTGAACAATATTATTCCGCGTCGAACGATTTTTTCACGCGCCCATTCCTCGCACTACACTCGCGATCGCACTGAACGCGCACGATCACAGATGGTCGATGACAGTGATGACAATGAAAGTAACCTATTTCATGATACCGAGAAACCCAGGACTTCAACGCTGCCGCTGCTGCCGTCGTTACTACCGTCGATTTGGGAGCCTATGGCAATGAGCTCCGTAGTCCAAATTCAACAGTTTATTTGGACTTCACACGCGCAAGTGTATACGAATTTTCAGAGCGACCACGTTCAAAAGCTTTTGCAACATTCGGCTCACGGTGCCAGAATATATTGATCTCGGCATTTCGACTCGCACTATATTGTCTATTTGTCACGTGGGAAAAAATTGTATTGCCAATTCCTCGGGTATAGGGTGGACACATAAACGTGGATTCGTGGAAAGCTAGCCTGCCCTCCTGGTACTGGTTCCTCAGCTACTCGAACGTCCTTTATCTAGGTTGGGTTGCCATCCGCTTACGATGGACAATCTGCATGCCAATACATGGTTAATACTATTACCTCACAACTAAGGGTTTGATAAACTGTTGACTGTCTGTCAAACATTACTAGTACATGCCTAGGATATTTTTATCCTCTAACATCTGCTATCTGCGACTCATCTACTCCTTCAACTGTGCTGCAGTGGTAGACCACCCCTGGTTACTGGTTAGCAGAATGACACCCTGCGCTATCAAGTGGTAGATTATTGAAAAATTCCCCAAACATGCTGTAACGCTATAAAATACCTTTTCAAAGTAGTTGCGGAAAAGTAATATTCCGTGGGTTTTTTCTCCTGAGGGATTGGTGTGGCCTGGCTGAGGTTTGGTTATTTGTAGCAAGTTAAATTGTGTAATTCATATGTTTTTCTTTCATTTCAGGCACTCTGGATTTCAAGTATCTTGGTTGTTCCAATATTAATTTCATTTCATCGCTTTGATGCATGTTTACTAGTATATTTTTCATATAATCTAAGGTTATAAGTAGTTTGCTAGTTGTCAATTTCATGACAGACATCAGACATCTGTAATTCGTTCTGACATTAGGGTACAAGCGCATGTTGTTCGGTGGTCAAAAATCAATTTGGCGATTCAAGGTGCAGTTCCGCCTGTGATCAAATGTTAGGACACCACTCCGAACAAAGCGTTATGTTTCTGTGTGAGACGCACTCTCAAATCTAGGGACTTTTATTTCCCCAAATTCAGCATGAAGAAAGTTTCTGTGTCATCTAATTTTCAAGGACGTCAACGATAGCAAAAAATAATGTTCATGTATAAATATGATTTTGAGGCGTAATTCCGCCTTTTTGGCATTTTTGCTGTTGAAGCTCAAATCAGAGCAGGCACGCCGTGAGAAATATTTGAGTTGAGTGGAGTATTCCTGTGGCCATCCAGTTAAATGGAAGGTAACTAAATCGACCTCATCTTATTGAGATTTCTTTGAAATATCAGGATTATCCCATTAATCACTGATATTCCCTTTCAGATTTAAGGCTAACTAAAGAGGAAGATGGCTGACCCTCAAAGCTTTTTTATTATCACTTCCATGCAAGAAGTTAAATGAAACCAAATATTTCATTAGAACAATCATGAACTAAGGATTATTATTATTTATTGAGCTAGGAGCAATCTCTTTAATATTTGGAAACAACCACTGCTTGGAGTCCATAGTGTGCTGTTTTGTCCATATATGAATCATTGAAGAATAGCTGGGATCTACCACCATGGTATTCCTGTTCCCTTTATGATTGAGAATACCAGGAATCTGAAGAGCCAATTTTCTTCACCATCAGGTCGTATGACTTCTCTATTTGAGTGACAGCAGACACACCGTTTTGAAGAAATTCATCATATCAAAAATCAACCTATTCATTCAGGCAGCAGCCATTAGTTGTATATTAAAAATTATTTTCACATGAATTAATGAAAAAGCTGTGGTACAGCTCAAATTTGTGTGAACCTATTATAGATCTATAATCGGGGCCCATTAACAATCTTGTCACTTGACATATAAAATAATTCATGAGAAACTGTTTTAAATTTCACAGCTGCTTTTTAAATTTATGTTTCATACCTCTTGAGAGAACAGCTTTCCAAAAAATAAACATTGTTTCCTAGTCTTAAATTGTGTTTAAATTCAAGGGCATCGATTATACAATTTTCCTATTTCTTACTTTTGAAAAAACGGTGGCGCTCAGTAAGGGCTTCACAAAACTGTCGTAACTCTAGCCCAGCTCTCCGACACATTGAGTTGCCGTGCTCTATAGCCTTTCATTGGGATTTTCTCAAGTATTGGTTATAGAACTTTTTGGCTTAGAACGTGGGGCCAGGCATTTTGTGGAGTTGTTACAACTATTGGTCTGCTTATAACATTTTTCATTTAGGGTTGAATTGCGCAAGTGACTGCTGAATTTAGTCATCCTCAGTCTGGCTTTGCTGTTCCTGTGGAGGAGAAACAGCACTTTTGATTAGAATTAAGTTCCAGGTATTACTTTTGAGATATTTGATGAGATTCAATTAATGTCAATAATCTTGAGTAAAATTGGGACATAGTGGATCTCCCTGCTCGTTTTTGCTAACAGTGTTATTTTGAATCTAATCTCCTAATACATTTAATATCTTTGTGTGTTCATTGATGTTTTTATTGTGGGTTCTTCAAGAATTGTAATCATTTCACTGGTAAATGATTCTCGGATACTTTTCTGGACCACAAATAGAGCAACTAGAACTGATCATAGATATACTTAGCTGAAAGTTGAAACTAGTGAACCTACACAATTTTCACTCGTAAAATCATTTTCGCATCTAGTTTCCCAATACATTTTTTTTCATTGATAGGTTAGGTTAATCCTTAGTTTAGAACTAAGTGAATCTCACTACTCATTTTCACTGACAGAATTGTTTTTTTTGTCTTTGGGAGGTTCCATTTATGATTACGTTGCTGGTTCTTTTGAAATTGTAATCATTTCACTGGTAAATGGTTCTCGGATACATTTCTAAGACCACAATTCATTGGGAACTATTCATTGATAGGAATAGAGCAGTTCGATTTGTGGAAGTGTGAGTTTTGTGAGTGTTCCATTGTTTTAGACATTGGAAATTCCTAAGTAATCATCCTAGAAACTTTATGACTATCGAAGTGAATGTAGTAAAACTTGTTGGAATTTTGAATAATCATAGGCACATAGTTTGAAGAAAATACTGAAAGATTCGGTTGCTTTTATGAAAGCCCAAACTGACTGGAACATTCTCAAATGATTCTACAGTTAGGCCAAATTTAGTAAGAAAGTATTCAAATTAACCTTTGAGTGATCATTTTCATTTGGCAAGATTGAAAAATTCTACTCGTATTGAAGTTCAGGGTGTATATCTTTGATAAAAAGGGTGGACAAGTTGGATAGTAAAATTTTTAAATTTTTCGAGCTCTTTATTTTGGATTGGGCTGTCAGTGGATTTTTGGTAAACACTTTTTCACTATAGAACGTAGTTTAAGGATAAAAATGGCACATGAAATGAAGCCTCGAAACTTACTCGTTGACGAACTGAACTATGAACTACGGATTCGTGGCATAACAACAACGAGAGATATTCATGATAAACGTAAAATTCTAACTAAATGTTTACAGAAGGAAGCTGGTAGAGATCTTAAATTTGATGATCCGGAATATGAATTTGAATCAGAAAAGCTTGCCATAGATACTACATTAGACAATATAAAAACGCAGATTGATGAGTTTAATGGTTCTCCAACTGATAGTTTATATTTGCGTTTACATTCTCGTTTGATTCATGTATCCAATAGAATACAAAGGATGAAAATTATTCCTACAAATCACAATGAAGTCACTTTTAAAAATGAAGCTTATGCTACCACCTTGACCCTAGAATCAGATCTAGATGGCAAAATTATTGAAAATGCTTCGGCACCTGTTTCAAGTAATGTTGCCTCTTCAAGTGTTATTTCAACCATTTCTGTACCAGTTCCCAGTAAAACCGTTGCAATTTATAAGTGGGATTTAAAATTTGATGGCACAAATAATACTGTGGGGGTAAAGTCATTTCTTGAAAGGGTGTCAGAACTTGCAGAAGCAAGGCATGTGAATAAAAGTCAGCTTTTTGACTCGGCAGTAGATCTTTTCTCTGGAAAGGCCTTATTGTGGTTCCGCCATGTCAAAGATACAGGTTTAGTGAAAGATTGGGATTCACTTGTTAGAAAATTAGAACAAGATTTTTTAGAAGATGACTATGATGAACGTCTATGGGATACTATCAAACAGAGAAAACAACATCCTGATGAACCAGTAGTATTTTATGCAGCAGTTATGGAACAACTTTTCAATCGTTTGAGTTCTGCACCGGCTGTCACAACAAAAGTCAAATGGATAAAAAAGAATTTGAGAAAAGAATTTGTTGTAAATTTATCTTTGAAAAATTATGCCACAGTTGATGATTTGATTTCAGATGCCAAAATGATTGAACAGGTTCATAGGGATAATATGCCCAGAAATCAAAATAGAAAATCACATGTCAATTCATTGGTTTATGATTTGGATGATGAAGTAGAGTCTTGTAGCCGTAATTTGTCAAATTTCTCACACAATCCAAGTAGACAAAATCATCCTGATCACAGAAGAAAACAAAATCGATTTTCAAAATGTTCAGCTCAAGTAGATGTATCATCTAGTTCTCAGCATAATGAGAGTGGTAGTAATAATAATGCTCGTAGGGGTAAATCCGTGGTGTGCTGGAATTGTAATTTAAAAAATCACACTTACCATCATTGTACGCAGAAGCGTACTATTTTTTGCTTTTCTTGTGGCAAGCCTGGAGTCATGAAGAAAAATTGTGTTAATTGTTCGGGAAACGGAGCGCAGAGGTAAATTCTACTGGCCCGCTTTTACCTCAACATAGAAGGCCAACAAAAACAATTTTGACTTCTGAAACCATTTTTAATGAACAAAAAAATCTTTTGAAATTTGTTCGTAATTTCTTAAATAAGTTGTGTGCAGATAACAATTTTGCCCCAGTTTTTGTTAAAAAGGAAATGGATAACCGCCCGTATGTTTCAGTAAAAATTTTTGATCAAGAAATAACATGTTTATTAGATAGTGGTGCTAACACTTCTTTGATAGGTGCAAAGGGCTTGGATTTCATAAAGATGTTTGATGTGAGAATGGTAAAGTCAAGCAGTAAGTTTGTGAAAACTGCTGACGGGGTTCAACAACCAGTTTCTGGTGTTGTCAGTTTGCCTTTGTGTGTACAAGGTCAGTGTAAACTTGTAAATTTTTTAATAGTCTCTTCGCTTAAATATTCTTTCATTCTTGGTAGTGATTTCTGCAATAAATTCCAACTACATTTAGATTTTAAACATAACACCTGGAGCATTAATAGTAATAACGTAAATATAGTAGCCGTCGAAAATAGCAATCAGAAATATAGTAACAACACTAATTTTAGTAATCTGACAGAGTTTCAAAGAATAGAAGCCACTAGAGTTATAGAAGAATTTGAAATTCTAAATAACAAAGGTAAATTGGGACGTACACATAAACTCACCTATCACATTGAAACTGGTGATGCACAACCTTTCAAAGAACGTCAGTATTTAATTTCTCCTTATATGTTGGATCACCTAAACAAGGAATTAGATCAGATGCTTGAGCTCGGGGTGGTGGAGCCATCAAATAGTCCGTGGTCATCTCCAGTTCTTTCAGTAAAAAAGGCAAATGGAACTTATAGATTCTGTTTTGATGGCAGAAAGCTTAATTCTGTTACAAAAAAAGACAATTATCCATTGCCCTCTGTGGACAGAATATTACAAATGTTGAGAGATGCCAACTATATCTCTTCGGTCGATTTGAGAAGTAGCTTCTGGCAGATTCCACTGGATGATGCCTCAAAGCAAAAAACTGGATTTTCTATTCCCGGTCGTGGCTCATTCAATTTTACTGTCATGCCATTTGGTTTAACAGGAGCTAGTCAATGTCAACAACGTTTAATGGACGCTATATTTGGTGATGAGCTAGAACCTAACATTTTCGTTTACCTCGATGATATTATCATTGTCTCCCCAACTTTTGAACAACATATCAAATTACTCAAAGAAGTAGCAAGTCGTTTAAGAGATGCAAATTTAACAGTAAACATTGATAAATGTGAATTTTTCAAACCATCGTTGAAATATTTAGGATTTATAGTTGATCGGTTAGGTTTGCGAACTGACTTTGATAAAGTTGCGGCCATGGTAAATTTCCCTCAACCAAAAACTACCACCGAAGTGAAACGTTTTACCGGAATGTGTAGCTGGTATCGTAGATTTATTCCTCATTTTTCCACTTTAATGTCACCTATAAATAATTTAATATGTAATAAGAAAAAAGGTCAAAAAATTGTCTGGACAAAGGAAGCCGATGAAGCTTTTGTCGAAGTAAAGCAGGCATTGGTCTCTGCTCCAATTTTGTCTAGCCCAAATTTCAAATTACCTTTCACCATCCAATGCGACGCCTCCGACACAGGTTTAGGTTGTGTCCTTACACAGAATCAAGACAATGAGGAAAAGGTTATAGCATTCGCATCTAGAACTTTGTCTAAAAGTGAGAAAAATTACAGCACAACGGAAAAAGAATGTTTAGCATGCATATTTGGTTGCGAAAAATTCAGGGCTTATATTGAAGGGGTTAAATTCACGTTGATATCTGATCATGAAAGTTTGAAGTGGCTATTAAAGAAAAGAGATCCAGTAGGCCGTCTTGCTAGATGGTGTGTTAGGCTTAGCCAATATGATTTTGAATTAGTTCACAGAAAGGGGAAATTCAATGTAGTCCCCGATGCTTTGTCCAGGAGTCCTTTGGAATCCACGGAAAAGGAAGTTTTAACTTTGTCAGGCAATCCTGATGATAATATATCTTTGGACATCAACCTTGAGGACTTGGATACTTTTTATAAGAATCTGCGTTTAAAAGTTTTGAAAAATCCGGAAAAGTTTCCTCAATGGTCTGTCAAAAATAATTATGTTTATAAATTGATTCCTTCAAAAATTCCTTTAAATACTAATATTTCTGAATGGAAACTATTAGTTCCAAAGTCTCAACGCAAAAAAATTTTAATTAATTGTCATAATGTTCCAACCGCTGCTCACGCGGGTTACGCCAAAACTATCTCGAGGGTCTTACTGACTTATTATTGGCCAAAAATGAGGCAGGATATTTATCGTTTTGTCAAATCGTGTAAAACTTGTGCTTCACAAAAAGCTCCCAATCATGCAAAATTCGGATTGATGGGTGTGGAAAAGAAAGTTCGTTTTCCTTGGCAGGTAATTGCCATGGATTTGATGGGTCCATTACCACGCAGCTCAAACGGTTATCAATATATTCTGGTTGTTAGTGATTGGTTTACCAAGTATTCACTGATATGCCCTCTACGAAATGCAACTTCAAAGAGTATTAATCGATTTCTTGAAAACGATGTCTTTTTGGTATATGGAGTGCCACAGTACATCATTTGTGACAATGGAAGACAGCTGGTTAGTAAATCCATAAAGAATCTAGTCAAAGAATACAACACTTCATTTTTCTACACACCTTACTACCATCCCCAATCTAATTTTGTAGAGCGTTCAAATAGAACAATATGTACTGCCATTCGTAGTTATGTTAACGATAATCATAAAAATTGGGACAAGGAGATTGGAAAAATAGCTTATGCTCTGAGAACATCAGTACATGAAGTAACAGGCTATAGTCCTGCATTTCTAAATTTTGGTAGGGAAATTCCATGCGATGGAAATTATTATGGAAAAAATAAGGAAACAAATTTGCAATTAGGGGATAGAGACTATTGGGCTAAAAATTTAGGACATTTAAGGGATATTTTTAAAACGGTTCAGGATAAGATACATGCTTCTCATGTGAAGAATGCCAAATATTATAATTTGCGTAGACGAGATGTCGAATTTTTTGTCGGGGATAAAGTATGGAAAAGAAATAAAGTCTTATCTGATGCTTCTAAGCATTTTGCTCAGAAGTTAGCTCCTCGTTATACTTTATGTACCGTTGCCAAAAAGAAATCAAAATTGGTGTATGTTTTACAGAATGAAGATGGCAGTGATGCTGGTGTTTGGCATATACAAGACTTAAAACCATATCAAGGTTCCCTGTCAGATGTATCTGTTGTCACAAATGAATTGTGCCAATCTGATCAAGAATCAGAGTTAGGTGGTTGATGCTATTTAGTCATTAAAAATTTTGCGAACAAAATGGATGTTTATAGTGTAAATAATTGTAGGAGTTGTTAGGTAGTAAACTTTGGCCAAAGGTTGATTAGGTATAGATGGATTCAATAACTAGGTTAGGGACTGAAATACTTCAGTATTACTGAAGTAATGATTCATTCATAGTTTTAAGTTCTAAAAAAAAAATGAGGCTAGGGAAATTTGTCATTGCCATGACAAATTTATTTCTTGGAAGGGGGTGATTGTAACGCTATAAAATACCTTTTCAAAGTAGTTGCGGAAAAGTAATATTCCGTGGGTTTTTTTTCCTGAGGGATTGGTGTGGCCTGGCTGAGGTTTGGTTATTTGTAGCAAGTTAAATTGTGTAATTCATATGTTTTTCTTTCATTTCAGGCACTCTGGATTTCAAGTATCTTGGTTGTTCCAATATTAATTTCATTTCATCGCTTTGATGCATGTTTACTAGTATATTTTTCATATAATCTAAGGTTATAAGTAGTTTGCTAGTTGTCAATTTCATGACAGACATCAGACATCTGTAATTCGTTCTGACATTAGGGTACAAGCGCATGTTGTTCGGTGGTCAAAAATCAATTTGGCGATTCAAGGTGCAGTTCCGCCTGTGATCAAATGTTAGGACACCACTCCGAACAAAGCGTTATGTTTCTGTGTGAGACGCACTCTCAAATCTAGGGACTTTTATTTCCCCAAATTCAGCATGAAGAAAGTTTCTGTGTCATCTAATTTTCAAGGACGTCAACGATAGCAAAAAATAATGTTCATGTATAAATATGATTTTGAGGCGTAATTCCGCCTTTTTGGCATTTTTGCTGTTGAAGCTCAAATCAGAGCAGGCACGCCGTGAGAAATATTTGAGTTGAGTGGAGTATTCCTGTGGCCATCCAGTTAAATGGAAGGTAACTAAATCGACCTCATCTTATTGAGATTTCTTTGAAATATCAGGTTTATCCCATTAATCACTGATATTCCCTTTCAGATTTAAGGCTAACTAAAGAGGAAGATGGCTGACCCTCAAAGCTTTTTTATTATCACTTCCATGCAAGAAGTTAAATGAAACCAAATATTTCATTAGAACAATCATGAACTAAGGATTATTATTATTTATTGAGCTAGGAGCAATCTCTTTAATATTTGGAAACAACCACTGATACTTGAAATCCAGAGTGCCTGAAATGAAAGAAAAACATATGAATTACACAATTTAACTTGCTACAAATAACCAAACCTCAGCCAGGCCACACCAATCCCTCAGGAGAAAAAACCCACGGAATATTACTTTTCCGCAACTACTTTGAAAAGGTATTTTATAGCGTTACAATGCTCAAACGGGACTACTCGCGTATTTGTCTGTACTACAGACGCGACTCAGCGAAACTAAAATACTTTCATTTGCCCGACTTGATTTAACATAGTCTGAGTTTCCGAGCACTTCGCGAACTGCGCGATCCACTTGGTCGACGTTTCGATACTTCACTCGTCGCTGTTGAACTGGAACAACTTCACCTGGATTGGAAATTCAGCGATCATGAGCAAGGTTACCCCGTGATGATAACGATGACCTGATACAAGGTCCCCCATGTTGACCTGTCGTCTTCTTATAAGTCTTTCGTTCTGTAACGATTCGTTTCCGCGTTACGACACTCATACCGTGAGAGTTCTATTTTACCCTGTATATCATTCAACTAGATGAATTGAACATCGGCCAGCCGGCCGACTGGGCAAAAACTGCTTGTCGACCGCTGCTTTTTTGGGATGGAATTTCACATTCACGAAATCGAAATTTTGAATAGATCGAATTCGAATGAACGAAGCGAAGTGTTTCAAAGAATTTTTAGTGTTTTCTCTTCCATATTGTGGGATTTTTCTATTGAAACTATTGATATACTAGTTTTCCTTTTTGGTGAAGACATTACGTTCTTGAATATTGTGGTATTTGAGTGGAAATACTGGTACCTTAGGGGAATTTCATTCGCAAGCTTCATTCCTATATATATATATATATATATATATATATATATATATATATATATATATATATATATATATATATATATATATATATCTAGAATCGACTTTCAACGGGATTGTGTCATCTATTACGTTAGCATCGGTGTAAGACCCTTTCTCAAAGAGGGATGATATTAGTTTTTACGTTCTTGTATGATATTTGAAGTGGAATACTATTTTAGGGTTCTACTAAGGGGGTTCAAACTTCACTTGAGCTCATACAGGGAATCTTCTGTTAGTTCTATTGGGATTCCTACTCACGATTTCACCCCACCGCTGGTTCATAGTCTATTTTCTGGTTCAAGCAGCAAGGTAAAAAGCGTATGGGGTAATATTGAAGGACTCTTTGGCAGGGAATTGGCGTCATTTTGAGAAGATAGCAGAGAAATCACGTAACATCAACTTGAGCTACACGTAAGCCTTCAGGAATATCAGATAAGCTACATGTTGTGCCTGTGATATATATGATAATCGATATATTTGCTGAATTAATTTGTTTTCTGATATATGTATTGGGGTTGTTTTCATAATATCATATTAAGAATTTAGCATCCTTCACTACTGATATATATGTATATATAGATAGTGAGTTTGAACCAGATGTTAACTTTACGTGCGCACGTTAGGTCCCATTACATAACCTAGTTCCCAGCAGATGAATATATGAGTAAATACATTCTTTTGAATAAAGAGGTTCATGTGAAAATATAGGAATTTCCAATTCGCATATAAACATATGATATATATATTTTACCGCATTCATATTGAGCAAACAGTAGTTCATCTTTCACATTTTTTTTTCAAGTGTTTTTTTTTTGTTACTACGACCAGCTGAATAAAGTGTTCCTCGCTATCTCTCTCTTTCTCCTTTATTATTTTTGTTGTTGAACCCACCCTACTCTCCGACTATGCACCGAGCAACGTGCAAAACCGTATTCCGTCCGAAACTGCATTGCAAGAAAAATACGTTGCATAATTTGGCACCCTACGTATGGGGCTCCCTTGTAGTGGACCTACCAAACCAGTTTTCTATAATTTTTTTTGCAGTTTTCAGACGCATGTCATTATTCATTTCAGGTGTTTTGAATTTTTATTCGTAAATTTACAGCACTACGAAGCCAGCAATACTATGTTTGATATTTTTGTACTGATTCTTGTGAACTGAATAGGTAATTTGTCTTAGAGTGTCGGAGGTCTTGACGCCTGTCTCTCACTGTGGGCCGATATTATTAAGGTATTTGGTTATTTTGGACTTAGTTTTGCTATATCCTAGGTTTATCTAAAAACATATGTGTGTGTATATATCATCGTCACGACGCCTTAAGTCGTTTTGCTAAGGTATACTTATTCGTGATTGTTCTGAAAACTTTGTTCATCTGAGTAATTTTTTTTAGTCATGATTATTTCGGGAACAACATTCATTTGAGCTCATTTTTGAACGTCACGACGCCTCCGACACTTAACGTCGTTTTGCTAAAGTACCCTTATTCGTGATTATTTTGAGACTTCGTTCATATGAATAATTTTTTTTTCGAGTCACGACGCCTCCGACGCCTAGCGTGGTTTCAATAAAGAATCCTCATTCGCGATTATTCTGATAAATTCATGCATTCGAATTTTTTTTTTGAGTCACGACGCCCCTGACGCCTGGCGTCGTTTTGTCAAAATATCATTGTTCATGATTATTTCGGGGACAACATTCATTTGAGCACATTTTTAAACGTCACGACGCCTTCGACGCTTTACGTCGCTTCTCTGAAGTATTCTTATTCATGATTATTTTTAAAACTTAATTTTTTCGAGTACATTTTTTTTCTTGAGTCACGACGCCCCCGACGCCTGGCGTCGTTTTGCTAAAATTTCATTATTTTTGTTAATTTGAGAACTACAATCGTTTGAGTAGCGTCATTTTGCCGAAGTTATCGAATTTTTGGTATTTTCGAGAACTGCGTTTAATTTGCAATATTTCTTCTTGCCAAATCGATCAATTAATTTTTTTTATTCAATTTTTCTTTCTTCGTGTTATTGATTGTTAGGAATACGTTTTAAGTATAGCACAGCAATTTTTTTTTTCCTCAATCTTTCGAAGTCTGTCTATACCAAGCGTCATTTTGCTGATTCGGTTGTTTTTTTATGGTAAAATTTTTGGTACTCTTTTGGAATACTTTTGAACACCGACGCTTGCTGACGCCCAGAGTCATTTTCTTCGAAGAATTAGTTGTATTTGTAAGGATTAGACTTAGAGCCATTCCGAAGCATTTTGAGTACCGACAGCGTAGCTTTGCTAAATTGAGCCCTCTTTCAGTTTTCGATATATTATTAATATGCTATATTAGTCGCTCTTGCTGTGATTTTGACTAATTGGATTTTGAGCTTCATTAATACTTCTATTAATAAACATAAGCTTTGCAGTCTCATTTTCAATTTTATCCTTACAATATTTTTTTTCCTGCGAAGTTTTCATCGTTCACCATGTCAAGTTCTAAATTGAAAATTGACCCGAATCGTCTGTCGAAAGACGAGTTGATCTATGAGTTGAAAATTCGTGGCATGGACGGTTCTGACCTTAGTGTTGAGGCATTGAGGAGTGCGTTCCGAAACGCGATGCAATTGGAGAAAACATCTCTCGCTATAAAAAGTCCGGCCTACCCATATAACTTTGATGAAGATTTGATAGCTCTTAATGAAAATTTGGATTCGATTGGCTCCGCTATTGATACTTTTGAGGAAACGGAATAAGACGGAAAATATAAAAGTATTACTTCGAAAATAGCTCACTCCCTTGGTCGTGTGAATAGATCATCACTACAGAGTGAAAATCAGAAGAAAGTTTAATCAGAAATACGAATAAAATTACTTTTGGCTTTCGATAAACTCCAAGAGAAAATAAAAATAGCCCGAAAAGGAGAATCAGCTGTTTTCGACTTGTCGATTTTGCGTAATACTGTAGGTAACCCTGAGGCTCAAAGTTCCATTGTTGATTTCGATGTTTCAAGTGAGGGAGAGGATGTTTCCGTGAGAATCAAGCCCGTACCCTTGCGCGAATGGGGTTTGGAATTTAATGGTAGAAAAGGTGATATGTCATTGAGTACGTTTTTAGAAAAAGTGGAGGAACGTAGACGTTCGAGAAGTATCTCGAAAGCTATTTTATTTCGAGATGTTGTAGATCTGTTTGAGGAAGATGCCTATACGTGGTTTAATATGGTAAAAGATTGGGCGATAGATTGGGACTCGTTGGTTAACTTGATGCGTAAGCAGTTTCTGCCTGAAAATTTTGATCGCGATCTTTTCGAAGAAATTAAACGATGCACTCAAGGACCCAATGAGAATATTGGCCTTTATATTGCCGGTATGAAGGGACCTTAAAAAAAATGAGAAACCTGGTTCCTGAAGAAACTCAAGTGGAAATAATCCTAGAGAGAATTGATCCATATTATAAGCCTTTTCTTGCTTTTGGAAACATAACCTCCATAACACAACTCTTGGATTCTTCTAGAAAACTTGATTCTAAGAGGCAGTTGGTAAATCCTCATGTTCCCCCCCCCTCCATAAAAATAGAAGTTTAATCCCACGCTTCCTACGCTTCCACAAGTTCTGATATCTCCCAAAGAAGAATCCAATAGGGAATCGAATATGAATGGAAGAAAATGCTGGAACTGGGTAGTTCAGATCATCTATCAAGTAGCTGCAACCAACCACAGAAACGTTATTGATATAGATGTGGATATCAGGATGTTACGATACGTAGTTGTCCTCAGTGTGATAAATTTCAGGGAAACGGTCAGTCGAGGCGTTAGATAATGACCAACTTTCGTCTCGAGTTGTAAATATGGTCGAAAATGTGTCTAGTCCTCTTAAGTATGTGTTAGATTATGGATTATCTCACGCCCACGGCGATGAGAGACCTTACTTCGGTGTTTCTATTTTTGGTAAGGAGTTACTTGGTCTATTGGATTCAGGTGCAAGCAGAACTTTTATAGGGAATAAAGGCTGGGATATTTTGAAGAGTATTGGACTCGTTAAATTAAAACTTTCCAATATACCGACAGTAACTGTGGCAAACGGAAATAATTGTCCTTGTTTAGGGGCACTTAGAGCTCCAGTTAAACTCCGCGAAAGGGAAAAAATAATTGATATTCTAGTTGTTCCAGACTTGAACCACACGTTAATCCTAGGCATTGACTTCTGGATAAGAATGGGCATTGTTCCAGATGTAAGGTCTGATGAATGGAAATCTTCTTTGCTTGCGAACGTTGATACTGTTTCTTCTGGAGAAAATTTACAGCCTCTGTTTGTGAACACCTGACCAGACTAATGCTCTGGAGAAACTTATTGCAGAAACATTCGAAAAAATGGGTGATGGGTGGGGATGTACTGATGCTGTAGAACACACTATAGAGATTGTCAATGATGTACAACCTATCAAACAGCGTTTCTACCCAGTTTCTCCCACCTTGATGAAATATATGGATGATGAGCTGCAGAAAATGCTGAAACTGGATGTTATAGAACCTTCCAACAGCCCGTGAAGCAGTCCTGTTGTAATGGTGCGCAAGAAAGATAACTCCTATCGCTTTTGCATAGACTTTCGGAAATTAAATAATGAAACGCAACGAGATGCTTATCCCCTCCCTTTTGTTACAAATATCTCTGACCGACTGAGGGATGCTCGGTTCTTGTCAAGTTTAGATATAAAGTCTGCCTACTGGCAGATACCGGTTGCTGAAGGAACATTTGATATCAGCCCCTGTTTTATCATGCCCTAATTTTGATCTGGAGTTTTACTATCCAGACTGACGCTAGTGGATACGGCATTGGTGCCGTATTAACTCAAAATCATCCTGGTGTTGGTGAGAAGGTCGTATGCTACCTCTCAAGATCTTTAACAAAATAGGAGCAGAAGTACTTCACAACAGAGCGTGAGTGCTTGGCAAGTCTATGGAGTATCGAGAAGTTACGCCCCTACATAGAAGGTACTCATTTCCGGGTCGTAACGGATCATTGGTCATTATGCTGGCTAAATAACTTGAAGGATCCTTCGGGCCGCCTAGGGAGGTGGGCTCTGAAGCTCCAGCAATATAACACCACTCTAATACACCGTAAAGGAAAGGAGCATGTCGTCCCTGATTTGTTGTCTCCTTCTGTTCCGGTTCTGAACGTTATCAGCAAACCCCCCCATCTGTGCCGAGATCACTGAGGATTCATTAGATACCAAACTTGATAGGTGGTATTCAAGGATGCTGGACAATGTTTCTGAAAATCCATTAAGATACCCATGTTGGCGTGTTGTGGTTCGACTCTATACAAGCATGTCGATAAAGGGGATGATTTCGAACTTTCCGATGATGACGACAAGTGGAAGCGGGTATTGCCAAAATCTTCTCGGGATATTGTCTTGAGGAAATGTCACGATGACCCAACTTCCGGCCATCCTGGAATTTCCAAAACTTTCAAGAGAGTCTCGCAACATTTTTATTGGACGGAGATGAAGTCAAACATTTCGAAATATGTGCGTCAGTGTGTTGTCTGTTGTCAGAATAAACCCGAGCAGAAAAAGACTGCAGGTTTACTAGTACCTCGTAAAGTAGCTGATAAACCATTTCAGATAGTTTCGTGTGATTTGATAAGTCCACTTCCTAGGTCAAATAAAGGATATCGGTTTATTTTAGTTATAGTGGATAGTTTGAGTAAATTTACCCTTGTGATTCCTCTTCGGAATGCTACAGCCAAGTTAATATGTACTGCTCTAGAAGAACAACTGTTCTTATTATTCGGACAACCTGAAACCCTGATAAGCGACAATGGCTCTCAACTCACCTCTGAAGAATTAAAAAAGCTTTTAGATTCTTACAATGTTGAACATAAGTTAACTGCCCATTATCATCCGCAAGCCAATCCTACAGAGCGTATGAACAAGACACTCGAGACTATGATTCGTTGTTATATCAAAGATAATCATAAAAAGTGGGATGAGCATCTCCCGAAGTTAGCTTGCGCTGTACGTACTCAACTTCACGAGTCTACCAGACGCACCCCTTACTTTATAGTATTCGGTAGGGAAATGCCCTCAAATATGTATTCACAGGAAGCTGAGAAGTGCATTTCAAGTCCTCATGAAGATGGAAAACTCACTTTCCGGGATAGGAGCGAAGCTTTTCGGCAACTTCATAATGATGTGAAGCGAAGGCTTGAGAGAGCTGGAGTGAAAAATAAAAAATACTATGACCTTCGCCGACGTCATGTTAATTATAAATGTGGTGATCAGGTGTACCGTAAAAACTATTGTTTATCAGATGCCTCGAAGAACTTCTCGTCCAAATTAGCTCCCAAATTTGTCGGGCCATTTACGATTTTCAAAAAGGTTTCGCCATGGACGTTTGAATTAAAAGATCCGGATGGAAGATATCGAGGTACTTGGCATGTGAAAGATCTGAAGTCAGCACATGCTCAGTAATAGAATGTTTGGAGTGAATCCTTGGTATTTTTGATAAGTTAGTGTCTTTTTTTTTCTTTTTTTTTTTTGAGGAGGTTGAGGTGGAATTTGTAACGATTCGTTTCCGCGTTACAACACTCATACCGTGAGAGTTCTATTTTACCCTGTATATCATTCAACTAGATGAATTGAACATCGGCCAGCCGGCCGACTGGGCAAAAACTACTTGTCGACCGCTGCTTTTTTGGGATGGAATTTCACATTCACGAAATCGAAATTTCGAATAGATCGAATTCGAATGAACGAAGCGAAGTGTTTCAAGGAATTTTGAGTGTTTTCTCTTGAATATTGTGGTATTTGAGTGGAAATACTGGTACCTTAGGGGAATTTCATTCGCAAGCTTCATTCCTATATATATATATATATATATATATATATATATATATATATACACAAAGTTGTTTTTTCTATATCAGGGCTTCGGTCTGAAGAAAAAGATTACTCTTTTTAGCTACCCGAGCTTTCGCTAATTTTTATTAGCTTTTTCGAGGGCTACAATATAAAATGGACATCAAAAAGTATAAATATAAAAGTAGAAGGTACATACTTGTGCTATTTGAGGTTTTTTTTTGTGAATGAAATGTAAAGATAAAACATGAGATGTGTAAATTTTGACAATGAAAGGTGAAGTTATTGATTTGGAAATTCATAGTGTTCTTTTCACTGATGAAAGTTATATACAAGATGTATTTATTTGTTTAATAGAAACGAATAAATTTTACTGAGGTTTTCAATATCTGATTTTTTGTTCATGTTGTTTTTTCTCGTTTTAATTTCAGTCATTTCCAAAAAGAGACGTTTGTTCAAGTTTTTTTCAATATGAAGAATTTTTGTGTTATTATAATCAATTGTATGATCATTTTCAATAGAATGTTTGGTTAATGCACATGAATTTTGTCTCATATTTCTACAATCACTTTTGTGTAGAGCTATTCGTGTTTTCAAATTATTTTTTGTTTGACCAATATATTTTTTGTCACAATCATTGCAAGGAATTTCGTACACTACGTGAGATTTTTCAAAAAGTGGATCTTCATCTTTCAATTTTGAATGTAATTTGTTCAAAGGTTTTATTTTTCTTTGTGAAATTTTGATATTGTTTTCTTGTTTAAATACATTTATGATTTTGCTTGATAATTGGTCAAACAAAAAATAATTTGAAAACACGAATAGCTCTACACAAAAGTGATTGTAGAAATATGAGACAAAATTCATGTGCATTAACCAAACATTCTATTGAAAATGATCATACAATTGATTATAATAACACAAAAATTCTTCATATTGAAAAAAACTTGAACAAACGTCTCTTTTTGGAAATGACTGAAATTAAAACGAGAAAAAACAACATGAACAAAAAATCAGATATTGAAAACCTCAGTAAAATTTATTCGTTTCTATTAAACAAATAAATACATCTTGTATATAACTTTCATCAGTGAAAAGAACACTATGAATTTCCAAATCAATAACTTCACCTTTCATTGTCAAAATTTACACATCTCATGTTTTATCTTTACATTTCATTCACAAAAAAAAACCTCAAATAGCACAAGTATGTACCTTCTACTTTTATATTTATACTTTTTGATGTCCATTTTATATTGTAGCCCTCGAAAAAGCTAATAAAAATTAGCGAAAGCTCGGGTAGCTAAAAAGAGTAATCTTTTTCTTCAGACCGAAGCCCTGATATAGAAAAAAAAAAAAAAAAAAAAAAAAAAAAAAAAAACAACTTTGTGTACAAATAGACGGTCGAGAATACTTATCATCTATATATATATATATATCTACAATCGACTTTCAACGGGATTGTGTCATCTATTACGTTAGCATCGGTGTAAGACCCTCCCTCAAAGAGGTATGATATTAGTTTTTACGTTCTGGTATGATATTTGAAGTGAAAAACTATTTTAGGGTTCTACTAAGAGGGTTCAAACTTCACTTGAGCTCATATAGGGAATCTTCTGTTAGTTCTATTGGGATTCCTACTCACGATTTCACCCCCCGTTGGTTCATAGTCTATTTTCTGATTTGAGCAGCAAGGTAAAAAGCGTATGGAGTAATATTGAAGGACTCTTTGGCAGGGAATTGGCGTCATTTTGAGAGGATAGCAGAGAAATCACGTAACATCAACTTGAGCCACACAGAAGCCTTCAGGAATATCAGATAAGCCACATGTTGTGCCTGTGATATATAAGATTATCGATATATTTGCTAAATTCATTTGTTTTCTGATATATGTATTGGGGTTGTTTTCATAATATAATATGAAGAATTTAGTATCCTTCACTACTGATATGTATGTATATATAGATAGTGAGTTTGAACCAAATGTAAACTTTACGTGCGAACGTTTGGTCCCATTACATAACCCAGTTTCCAGCAGATAAATATATGAGTAGATACATTCTTTCGTATAAAAAGGTTCATGCGAAAATATAGGAATTTTCAATTCGCATATAAACATATGATATATATGTTGTATCGTAGCCTTCGCTATTGTGTTTTTAAAAACAAACACAGAAGTTATGAGGGAAGTTTCTTTATTTCTAAATGTTTTCTTCTTTTCTTCTTAAATCTATACTGGGGTCGCCAGGAAACTAGTGGTTCACTTTGGTTTTGCTCTGCTCTTTGGCTTTGCACTTTGTTTCACTTCGGTTCACTTTTGGATACCGTGTATTTACTTTTTATTACTTTCGACTTGCTTGTCGTACTTTAATGAAACTAACTAGAATGTGGAACCGACTAGAATGACATTGATCTAGTTTCAGATCATTATATAGGTTCGTCTCTGCTGATAGAGCAAACCTTGAAGAAAGGAAATGAATTAGCGGTTTGAAATAAGTCGCACTAGCTTCAGGGTGACCTAATTAATATAATGCGCAATTATGGTACAATAGGGCCATTGTCTAGGGATATATAACAACTCCCTTCCCTAGAGAAGAGTTAAGGCGAAGTTGCATTGACTTTTCAGAAAATTATTATATTGTAAAATTTTCAAAAGTATATTAATTTATCAATGCATCCTCGTAGCATAAAGTGTTAACAAGTTTCCAATAAATAGCTATTAAATACAAGTAATACAGTTGTTTCTTATAACTAAGTCACAATCGGGTGTATAGTCACAATTATGTTGAGAAATCTCGTAATGGAGTATTTTGTTCTTCATTGAGATCTCTGATATTAGGTCGTTTTCGGGGTAATATTCGTAATATCCTCCTGAAGGATTTAGCTCTGTTTTCAGGTGGTGGAGAAGGTGGAAAATCACTAGATTCAATTGCTAGCGTTCGTTTCCTTCTCTTACAGCGGTAGTAACATAGCAGGATTATTATGATAATAATAATTGTAATGGAAAAATATGTGAACCATGAGATGTGTTTATTCACAAATGGTTCATTTATTAATTCATCAAGTAATTTCGAATTTTGATCAAGTTTATGTTGTGCAATTTCTAAATCATCTAGATTCAAATTGCTCAACTTTAAAGGCTTCAGTTTTGGTATTTTTGCTTGTGATGGAATGTCTTTGCAACATTCATATGGAATGTTCACTGGATGTGAATCAAAAGAGACATATGAGTCTTCTTGGATATCATTCGTTATTGCTTGTATTTTGGTTATACCAATAAAAGCGTTACAAGAGCCTTTTAGTTCTATAATTGAATTCTTATGAATCGTTTCTGTAACTGTATTTCTGTTCATGCAGTTCATAGTAATATGCAATGGTTCTGCTATAATTACTAACCAAATATTTTTATCGAGTTCTTGGATATTATATCCTTGAGAGTGAATTACGAGGCTTTGACAATTATCAGGGATTGTTCTAGAATTTCTGAACAATTTTGCTTCACATGGAGCGTATTCATTGATTGGGTACACATATAATCTAGAACATAATATAAGCATTGGTAATAATGTTTTACATTCTTTGGGATCTGGTACAATAGTATAAAGCAAGTTGTCATCGTTTTTCGCGATAAATTTTGAATTAATTGGAAGAATGTGATATAGACCTGTTCTATTATCTTTGATTGGAATTGGGAACAAGTGATACATCGTATATATCTGGGGGTCAATTAAAGGTATTTTGAAAAGCTTCTAATTCGATGATATTCAGGTATTGTGCTACTTTTGAAGTTTTCGCTATGAGAGGTAAATTATTTCTTTGCAAGTTCTGTGAGATTTGTTGTAAAGAGTTCACTAGTTGTTCAGGTGTTATTATGGAAGAATGAATAATTCCTAGTCTAGCGAATGTTATTGAATTTAAGATATCATTCAAGTTATCTTGAATAAAAGAGTAGCTTTCCATTAACTCTTCAGCGATTTACAAGAATCTAACTTTCAGTTCTATTTGTGAAAATTCGTCAGCGTATTCTTGGAGTGTATCATGAATAATTTGAATATCTTTGTTGAAAGTTTCTTCATCTATTTGAAGTTTTCGAATAGTGTTATTAAAATTCTTGATAACTGACGTTGTGACAGATATCTGGTTCTTCATCAAGTTTTCAAGCTCATGTTCATCGTTATTTAATTTGTTTATACAGTTTGAATAATATTCGCCGTCTGAGGCATCTAAATTACCTGTAATTGCTTTAAATACTGTCCCTATACCGTCTATAATTCCGCGTTTTTGTCTGTTAGTATCTAGACTAATTTCCTGGAATTTTTCATCAATGGACTTTGAAATTTGCATTAATAGATTTATATGTGTTTTTACTTCAGCATATAGTGTTCGTTTTTGGACTTCCATATTATCAGTTGGGAAAATATTGATCAAAGAACTTAATATTTTATTATTGTTTTCGAAGGAATTTCTTAGAAGAGTGGTATTTTTATTTACCAATAGTTTCCATTTGGTGTTGGAGATAACCATGTTAATGTCTTCATGATAGTATATTCCAAGGGTGTTGTTGATAGGGCTGATCGTATATTGGCTTGCTATTATCCGGAAAAGCAGGGATAATCTGAAAAAATATCATTCGATTACCTTGAATATGGTTTCATTTTGTCAAAATTATATTTCGACTCTTGATTGGTTTCTTCATTAATTACGATAGCTGAGTCTTGGAATATTTCCTTTATTTTAAATGGTCCTTTGAATTTATCTTGTAGTTTATTTCCGATTTGAGATTCTTTGATATAGACAAGATCTCCTACTTTATATTCGTATCGGTTTTCCGAGATACGTTCGTCATAACGTTCTTTAGATTTTTGTTTGTTGTCTTGCATCTTTTTCCTTGCTGTTTTATAATAATAAGATATGCGATTATTTAAGTCTCGTATATACTTAGTGATCAATTCTTTTTCATTATAAAGAGTCTCGGGAGGTCTACCGGATGTGTGTCCAAATATCAACAAATAGGGAGTAAATCCGTGAGCTTTATTTCGTGAATTGTTATATGCGATTACCGCGTAGGGTAAAACTGTGAAGGGGTGTTCTTCTGGATGGTTAGAAGTATGGATTCTTATTATTTCTAATAAAGTAGCGTGAAATCTTTCTAACGATCCGTTAGACTGTGGATGATCTACGCTTGAATGTGTCAGTTTGATATCATAAAGTGTACACAGGTCTTTCATCATGGCTGAGTTAAATTCTCTACCTGCGTCACAATGTATCCTTAGTGGGGTACCGTAGTGTTGGAAAAATAGTAGTAATGTGTTGACAATTGTTTGAGAAGATTTATTTGGGATTGGATATACTTGTACGAATTTCGTTAGTTCGTCGTTTATGCTTAACGCGTAGTTTTTGGTGGGAACTTCAAGTATATCGATATTTATTCTTTCAAAAGGAGCTTTTGGGGCTTCTGTTATAACCATAGGATAACTTAAGTTTTTTCTACATATCTTTGATTTTTGACATGTTTCACATTTTTTTATGAAATCCTCGAC
Organism: Zygogramma bicolorata; assembly: GCA_032362365.1. Taxonomy (NCBI): domain Eukaryota; kingdom Metazoa; phylum Arthropoda; class Insecta; order Coleoptera; family Chrysomelidae; genus Zygogramma; species Zygogramma bicolorata. The sequence continues at coordinate 123,911 of JAVJAQ010000861.1, read as the reverse complement.
GTCTTTAGTCATTCCTGACCATTGGTATTTACTACGTATTCTTCTGATTGTCTCGTTTATTCCGCGGTGAAGGTTGGCTTTTCCATTGTGGAAGTGGTCTAGAATCATTGGTATCTGATCTTTTTCAGGGGTTGTGACAATATTTTGACAAATTTTGAATTTGATAGTATCATCTTCAGCGAAGATGTAGGAGAGCATTTCTTGCGTTGGTAAATCTAAGTTGTTTTCGACATAATGAATCTCATTAGGTTTGAATTCCTTTTGAGACAAGTAGATAGCGTTGAACATATAGATTAGTATATCTTTTTTGTCAAAGGGGATAGGAACAATAAAATATTTCCTATCTTCTATTGATTTGCTCGCAATGATATTTACTTTGTTAATTTTGAAATGAATATCGTCGTCTTCAATTAGATCGTCTAATATAGTTTCGTAAAGATCTGTGTTATTATTCTGTTGCATGAAAGTTAATATTTTTTTATGTTTTTTATCTAAAAGTTGATCATTTGTTATTTCAAATTTTGAATAGTCTATAATTGATTTTGTTTGTAAAAGATGAAGAAATCTTTTAAATTATCCGTTTAGCGTTTCAGGGGCAATTTCTGTTTCTGGTTCTGAGATTTCAGAGACTGGGTTGTCAGTGTCAGTGTCTGATGTTTCGTTATTGGTATTTGCCATTAGAATTGATGCTCGAAATTTTGAAATTTCTTCAAAATGATTTATTTTGATTCGCGATAAAGCATCAGCGTTCTTATTTATTTTGCCAGGCTTATAAACGATTTCATAGTCGTATTCTTCTAATTTCAATCGCCAGCGTGCTAATCTGCTTCCTGGATCTTTAATAGAAAATAACCAAGTGAGGGGCCTGTGATCTGTTATCAGTTTGAATCGTCTTCCGTATAAATATGGTCTGAAGTGCTTTACTGACCATAAAATTGCTAAAAGCTCGCGCTCTATCGTGGAATACTTTGTTTCTGCAGGGGCTAATGTTCTTGAAGCATAAGCAATTGGAAGGTCTTTTCCAATAGGTCCTTGTGATAATACGGATCCTATAGCGTATGAACTAGCGTCTGTTGTTAATAAAAATTCATCATTGAAGTCGGGATATCTCAATATTGGAGAGTTCATTAGTTTGTCTTTGAGTTCTTCAAATGAGTTTTTACAGTCACTATCAAAATTGAATATAGTATCTTTTTGCAAAAGTTTTGTTAAAGGTTTGGAGATTTTGGCATAGTTTGGAATGAAGCGTCTATAGTAACCTCTGAGTCCTAGAAAAGATTTTATTTCTCTCACGTTCGTAGGCTGGGGAAATTCTTGAATGCATTTCACCTTTTCTGCGTTGGGTTGTAAACCGTCTTTTGTAATTTTGTGTCCTAGATAAGCGACTTCTGTCCGTAAGAACTCGCATTTGTCTGGCTGTAATTTTAAATTTGCTTTTCGTAGTCTTTTGAATACTGCTTTTAATCGTTCAAGATGTTCATCAACGGTAGCTGAGTATATAATGACATCGTCCATATACACTAAGCATCGTTCACCTTGTAATCCTAATAATATGTTATCCATTAGTCTACAAAATACGGATGGGCTATTTTTCATCCCGAAGGGCATACGAATGTACTCGTAGTGTCCGTTCTCTACCGAAAATGCAGTTTTTTCTATGTCTGATTCGTTTATTTCTATTTGGTGAAAACCACTTGCCAAATCTAGTGTTGTAAAACAAGTACAGCTTCCTAACTGATCGAGAATGTCTGAAATGTTTGGAAGAGGGTATTTATCATTCACAGTGATCTCATTCAGTTTTCGATAGTCGATTACTATTTTCCACTTTTGTTTGCCAGAGGCGTCCATTTTTTTGGGGACGACCCATACAGGGGAAGACCAAGGGGAAGTAGATGGTCTTATAATTCCTTGTTTTAGCATTTTATCTATTTGAGTTTTGACTTCTTGCTTATGAATATGTGGATACCTATATGATTTTGTAAATATCGGTTTCGCATCGCCTGTATTAATTGAATGCTTTATTTCATTTGTAAAAGTTAAAACATCACCGTCTAAATAAAATATGTCGGCAAATTGTAAACAAAGTTCTTCAATTCTTTGTCTATCGTCTTCGTTTAGATGGTCCAATCTCAGTTGATTTTTTATTTCATGAATTCTGTCGTAATTTGGGTTTTCATTGTCTATGTTTATACTATTTATCTGTACGCTTTCAATTGGGGTAATTTCTTCAAGTTGGATGTCAGAGAAATCTACAGTTTTTGTTATAGCATTTGGATTTATTATTGAAGTTAGAAATTCTCCTTCGTTGTTAATTTTTACTGAAGCATTAGGTAAACGTACCTTTTCTATCACTTGAGCTATCAGTATAGCCTCGGTGTTTCTCAAATTCTTTGTTCTTAGTTTATAAATTTGTTCGGTTCTTGGTGGAAGAGTAATTTCATTCGAGAAATTATCCTTATCTGGTTTGATTTGTTGTAGGGGAACTGAACAATTTGTTTCTTCGTCTCCTAATTTATGAAGATCAACAGTTTTGAAATTTGTCACAAGTTTTTTATTTTTGATGTCAATTATGCAATCATAATGTTCTAAAAAGTCTGATCCTAAAAGTCCGTCGAATTGAATATCTAGATTGTAGATATACACTTTATGTGGATTGCCTGTTGCAAAGGGTATCATAGTTGATTCGTCAATGTTTAATTTTTGATCGGTTATGCCTTGAATTGTTATGTTTTCTTTTATTCGATTTGGATAATTCTCAACAGTATGAGGTTTGAAAATAGAGATTCCTGCTCCACTATCTATTAATATTTTGAATCGTTTAGAAATGTCATTAATATAATAAACATTCCTATTGTCTATGGACATTAAAGGTCGATTTATATGAATTTCTGTTCTTGGTTGACGTTCGATTTGTTGTATACTTTGTTGTTTGAAGGATAAGTTTGGGTATTCAGTTGTAAAGTTTGAATTTTCGTTTCGATAGGTATATCGGGAGGTTGAGTTGGATTGCCTATACGAAAATTTTCAATTGGCATGTTATCATTTCCATGCGTTTTATATTCATTGTCATTTTCATATGCGAAATATTCAGTATCAGTGTTTGGGTATTCAAGAGGGTAACACTGAGTTTCGTCATAGTAGGGGTTGTAGTTCGAGTATTGGTTTTGATCATAATGAAAATTATTATAATCTGTTTCGATATTTTCAGGAAAATAATCAGTATTTCCTGCACTATTATACAAATCGTATTCTGCTTGGTCGAAGTTGATGACGTGCGCTCTTGGATTCGGATTTTGCTGAATTACTGATGGTCTTGACTGATTTGTCTTATATTGTTGACTCGGATGTGGGTTAGGTCGAAGTTGTCGATGTTGCGCATAGTTTTGTGGATTATTGTTATAATTAGTATAAGAGCTTGGTTGTTGGTAATTGTTTCGTTGGAAATTCGCAATAGGTTGTTTGTTATTGAAAGTTGAAAATTGTGATTGAGGGTAATTCATTTTTTGGAAAATTTGTTGAGGTTTTTGAAATTGTTGAGGTTTTTGAAATGGTTGAGGTTTTTGAATTGTTGGTTTGAAATTTTGAGGGACTTTGTTGAATTTTTGAGTTTCAAAATAACTCAATTGCAATTCTCGTTTGATTCTTTCTGCTGCGGTTAGAATATCTCGTGGATTACTCGCTCTTATGATTTGTCCTAGCTTTGGTTCAATACCAGTTAATAAAGTATTTAGGCTCATGGAATCGATTAATTCCGTTTGTGCTTCTTTTTGTGGTTGAGTTAAAGCTTGTTTGTTGATGGCTGAATATAATTTAGCGACGTGTGTTTGAATTCGAGAAACGAATGTCAATGCATTTTCATTTGGCATTTGTTTCATACGTTGTAAGTCTTGAATTAAGGAATTTAGATCACGCGTATCACCAAAGTGTGTTTCTAAAAGATCTTGAATTTCTATCCAAGTTTCTGGGTTACGTGAATTTACTATTTCTGCTGCTTTGCCTCTTAATTTATTTTTTATATGCAAAGTCACAAAAATTTTCTGATCTACGACTGCCATTCGTTGTGCTGTTGAACATGCTCTTAGAAAAGTTGACAAAAATATGGGGTTTCCGTCGTATTCGGGTACAATGGAGAAAATTTCAACAAGTTTGTATGGTTCGACTTCTGCCATTGTTCAAATTTTATTTATTCTCTGGAGAAGCTTGAATAAATAGTTAGAAGCTTTCAAATAATCAGTATTATTTGATTTGGAATACTAATTGTAATTGATGTTTAGTTGTTTTTTCTTTTTCAAATAATCGTATTATTTGATTCGATTTTAAAAATATTCTCAATAGATGTTCGTATGAGGTTTAAATGAGTTCTGGGATGTGAGATATAGAACAGATATAATCAATATCAATGATCAATATCAATGAAATGAAGGTAAAATCGAGATGACGACTTACCGAAGTATGGTATTCATGAAGTTGATGACTTGATCTGGGTGTAGAAGATGAAATCCTACTCTGTTAACCAGGAGTCCAGTTCTGCTGTGTTGAGAACCGTCAGAGAGACCGTCTTCTTTGGGGAAGATGTGGTTGGCTGGGTGTAGAAGATGAAATCCTAGCTCTGTTAACCGGAAGTCCAGTTCTTCTTTCTTGAGAACCGTCAGAGAGACCGTCTTCTTAGGAATGGGATGTGGTTGTTTGGTTCTGGGTGTACGAAGATGAAATCCTAGCTCTGTAAACCGGGAGTCCAGCGTTGATTGTTTCCAATGCTGTCAGAGAGACCGTCTTCGTGGGGGTTGTGGATTCTTCTTGACGTTGAAGGCTTGGTAACCACCGTCCTGAGTTTTCAGTAACGTTGAGTCAATCCGCACGACTGCGCCAATTTGTTGTATCGTAGCCTTCGCTATTGTGTTTTTAAAAACAAACACAGAAGTAACGAGGGAAGTTTCTTTATTTCTAAATGTTTTCTTCTTTTCTTCTTAAATCTATACTGGGGTCGCCAGGAAACTAGTGGTTCACTTTGGTTTTGCTTTGCTCTTTGGCTTTGCACTTTGTTTCACTTCGGTTCACTTTTGGATACCGTATTTACTTTTTATTACTTTCGACTTGCTTGTCGTGCTTTGATGAAACTAACTAGAATGTGGAACCGACTAGAATGACATTGATCTAGTTTCAGATCATTATATAGGTTCGTCTCTGCTGATAGAGCAAACCTTGAAGAAAGGAAATGAATTAGCGGTTTGAAATAAGTCGCACTAGCTTCAGGGTGACCTGATTAATATAATGCGCAATTATGGTACAATAAGGCCATTGTCTAGGGATATATAACATATATATTTCACCGCATTCATATTGAGCAAACAGTAGTTTATCTTTAAATTTTTTTTTTCAAGTGGTTTTTCTTGTTACTACGACCAGCTGAATAAAGTGTTCCTCGCTATCTCTCTCTTTCTCCTTTCATCGTACCAACGAGGAGTTCTCTTTGTTTTTTTTCAGTTTGGAATATTCATAAAGTGATTCAGGTATACCGGGCGGATTCCACAATATCTGGGGATTTTTCCAGCTTGAATCTGCGGCAGCGAGCTGGTGGCGCCTATTCACACGGAATTTTTCATTTATTGAATTTATTATTGATTTTGTTGTTAAACCCACCCTACTCCCCGACTGTGCACCGAGCATTTAAGCAACGTGCAAAACCGTATTCCGTCCGAGACTGAATTGCAAGAAAAATACGTTGCAGTTCGTAGTGTTTTTTTTAGTTCTTCATTTAACGTCGGCCTATTTCCGCTACCAAGGTCAATCACCGACGCCGGTGAGCACACTTCCCCCAACCGGAAATTTTGCCGAAACCCCTGGTATTCCAACCAGAGGTAGGGATCTTTAACGAGCCCAACATCCATGGACTCGGGACCGACGGCTTTACGTCCCCTCCGAAGGACGGCATATCCTCAATATATCTTGTGCTCATTGATATATTGTCTGCGAGCTATGATATGCTATTTCGCTGCAGCTATACGGGCTTTCGACACGGTATTCCTCTGCATGGTCACCCATCCAATTCGTTCGAGTAAGACGTGTGTTAGTGTCGTTCCCTTCAAGAAAATAAATTAAAACGAATTTAAAATTTTGTCCTGGAGTCCATTTGAATTATGATGCCAGATCAGAAAAACATACCGTTGATTATTTTGCAGATTATCTGATCAAGATCAATTCGAATGTGAAGAGTGTAAAGTTACTCTGGAAGGTTCCAAAGACATTAACAATGAAGAGCTTTTGAAATTTTATGAAAATTACGAATTGAAATATGAGAGTGGTTCGAAAACTTCGACACCATTATTGAAAGACTTCACTATGTTAGCACTGAAAGTTTTCGACAAACACATAGGCAAAAATTTGACAAATAACCTAATATCTCCTTTGAAAAAGAAAATTATCAAGAAAGTACAAAAATATCTTCCCGAATGGTATGCAACAAATGCGATTTGTTGTAATCATAGAGAATATATCTCAAATGTATTGCCGCGAACTCAAACGTTCAGATATTGCAACAATTTTCAAGTTTGTTGAAAACTAGACAGTCAATGAAAAATGTGAAATTATCAATTATTATACATAACTGAACAATCAATCTTCAATGCAATGAAAATATTATCATTTCTTGCAGATGAATATATGCAATTTTGCAGAACTTATGTAATATTTACCTTATCAATAATGTGTTTTTACATAATACAAAATTCACACTGTATATTTTGGTTTTCCCTGTATTGTCACAATGTATTATCACACTGTCCACTGTTATATTCCAATGTACTTTCACATCCTTATTGTATTATAACAATAAATCGATATATTTCAATTTGCCTTTATGTCAATTTGAAAGTTGAGTGTTATAATATATAAAAGGGAAATTTTTGTCAAGCATAGCACAAAAATAAAAGCAAACTATGTTCAATGGAACTTACTCTTGGATTTATATATCAGGACATTCCTGTAAGAAAAGAACATAGGGTTTGCTATAAGTACGCAAGTTAATATCTTACAAACTATCTTGTAAAATATCCACTTTTAACGTTTGACAAATTTGTTTATGAAATTGAAAACATTTCTCTTCGCCGTATTCAGCCTCTTTCATTTGAAACCCGAATCTGGGTGAATTTTCAAAATTATAAAATTTTGAACCACCCTGTATAACGTTTACCATCTTTCCCCTTTCCGAATTGAGCACGCTATGCTCGATGGCTTCGCTTCTACCGCCTGTTTTTTTTGAAAAGCAATTGCCATGTTTCTTTCTCCTGTAATAATTTCAATTAAATATTTTCTATTGAATCAAAATTATATTTTCAGTTATGCATTTTCGATTGGGACATCGGAAATTTCGAATTTAAACTACGAAATTAATTTTTTGGAAGAAAAAAAAAAAATATGTCATTAGCTACCTGAAAACAAAAACTCAAATTCATATCACTTCTCCTCATATTCAATTTGTCTGTCTCGACCCCAAATATTCCTTCTTTTCCCCTTATTAATGGTTGTTCAGAAAGCTAAAATGTGATGTGACAGAAAACTTTACCTGAATATACCCATTTACAGAATAATTTCATTAGTTCCTTAAAATAATAGCGTTTCTTCCAGATGGCGCCTTAGTACGGGCTTAGTATTGGCTTAGTACGGGCGTTGAGTTACTGGATGGCGCGGGAACTTGCCTCAAATGAATTTTATACAGGGATTGGAATACTAGGTTCTCTCTTTATACAACGATATTGTGTATCCCAGAAATATGTTGGTGAACTGACGCCTGCTCACACTGCGATATGTGAATTTTACCAATTTTATGGTTCACCCCACAGATAACAGAAACAAATTTAGATTCAGGCAACGAATACTTGAGAATCCAAAAACTATTTGGGGTTTTTATGTAGCGGTTCTTGATCCCAATTATTCAACAAAATTGGATGGATTAGAGAAAACTGTAGATACTACAAATGAAGACTACTGTATTATCGATAACATATTTCCATATTTGAATCGTTCGATATAAACCAACCAATGAAAATTTATTTCACCACCAAATTACAACACATCTCCTGTGCGACAAGCAGTTTTCTTCAAGATATAAGACATAACATCCCCTTGGATGACTTACACTATATGAAGAAAAGATACTGTGGTTTTGATTATATTATTTCCTGCTTTCTTTTGAGGGTTTTTTACACCAAGGGTAAGTATTCTATTCCAGTCATTGGCTAACAAATTACACCTATCAAAATTCACCAATAGTAAGAATCGAATATCGAATGGGATGCACCGGGGCTTGAAACTCTCAAAAAGAAAGCTGCAATGATCTCAATGTCATAACATTTTTGTTTTTTGTACATGTTACTATCTTTGATTCGTGATTTTTTTGTAGTTTTTATTGATTTCAAACGCACGATTTTTTGCTAACATTTCTGTACCTAATGAATACATATTGCTTATTGTTCATTTACATCTCCATTTCTAATTGCAGAAAATATGGCCAGAAAAAAATTATTGAAACAATTCGTAGAAGGGGTAATTTTGAGTACAATAAAACTATGAGTGACCCTGAAGAATTAATTTTATGTCGAAAACCTCGATCAAGCACTAAACTCAACTTGGACAATTTTCTACCGTGTCCAACATGCAGAGGAATGTTTTCCAAACTTGGTTTTAGGAAACATCATATACAATGCAACCTCAATCGAAAAAAATATACAAAAAATGTTTTAGTGTTGAGCAGAACTCTTCACCTTCAGGCTCATGATAAAGCGAAGGCAATTATGAAATATCAAATTCTTCCAAGATTGAGAAATGACAAATACACTGACATAATCAAATATGATGAGGCCCTTATCATTTATGGAAACAAGTTTAAGTTATCAAGTACATGACACATAAAAATCAGCAGGATATGATCAGGCAGAAGCTCAGACAAGGAGCCAGATTTCTTCATGGTGTGAAGACATTCAACGAAGAAATATCTGATCTAGCTTCAGTATTCCATCCAAAATATGTTGATGTTTCCTTAAAAGCTATAAATGAAATGGCTATGTACTGTGAGGACACCAGAAAGTATAAGGCCCCATCAACAGCAAGTGCAGTTGGCACTCTTCTTGAATATATTGGTGCCTTATGAAAATTGAGTACATAAAAAGAGAGGAAGGATCCAAAAGTAAATTACTGGATAATTACTAGAACCTCTCGAATGATGAGTTAGCAATTTGTGTTGATAGAACAGTATTCGAAAACCAAAAAAAAACGGAACAGAGGAAAACAAGCTGAATTACCAAGTTCTGCAGATATTGATTGTCTACACGAATATTTGAAAAAAATAGAAAACATCACTACAATCTTTTGAGAGCTGGTTTGGATTCTGACACATGGAAAACATTATCAAGTTCATTACTGATATCTGCACAGGTATTCAATCGAAGTAGGGCGGGTGAAATTGAAAGAGCGCGTATTTAGTCCATTCTATGACCATTTTCCCATACAGCACCGATTCGCATGAGTATTTGGATTCAGGATCTACATACCCTCTTTTTCAAAATCTACCCTGTGCCGAGGGTTGCTTTCTCTCTGGGGGGTGGACACATTTTTTTGGAAATAAGTGCGGAAATCAATAGATTGACTAATTCTAAGCACTTTTTGTTTATTGAAGTTTTTCTGAAAAGCAATACTTAGGCGATCGTTCATTTGTGATGTATGCAAACCCACTACAAACTGAATAACTGCTTGTTGAAAGTTGATTGGTATTTTCAAACGCAAAAATGGAAAGTTTCTACGTACAATAATATGCACATATATACATATATATATATATATATATATATATATATATATATATATATATATATATATATATATATATATATATATATATATATATATATATATATATATATATATATATATATATAATATGTACATAAAATGCATTTTTCGGAAAAAACTCATTGGACATTAATCAAAATATGTCTGTACAAAAATATTTAATCAAATAAATCCCTCAGCGGAGGATATCAGTACAAGTTTGACAAAATAGCTTTAATATGCAACACTGCAAAGCTCTACACCAAAACAAACCATGTACTGAAATAGGCTGCAAGAAAACAGATCCCGAAACTACGCAGCATTTCACACGGATCTACTACTAATTTCTTGACAGCAGATTAGCAGATTAAATCATTACCATCCTTCACAAGAAGACATATTACGGTATTAAATAACCAGATATCTCATTGAGAAAGAAAAACAACCTCTCGACTCAACACTATCATCTTGAAGTCTGATATATGAAGACAAAAAAAAACATCTGAGACCAAAATCAGGATAAGGCGAACTTACGAAACACATGGACATGAAATGATACCACTCATACAAACAGGACGTATTTACACCTCTGCTCTCAACAGAGCTGAAGAAACTTTGGACTTCACTGCTCGTCAGTGAGTAATATAGGTATCACCACAACTAAAATGTGTCAAACACAGAAACCACTCAATTCAGGAAGCTTCAGAATGAACTCGAATTTCACAACAGGTGAGGCCTGAAGTGGTTGAAGACGAGCCATCCCTAGACTTCCCTTTCAGGAGTACTCCACAAACATTCCCAAAAGGAATGCCATGGCTCCCTACAGACATAAAAAAAAAGAAAAATAGTGGGGGCATTGAAATACCTAATACCAAATCGCCCATTTTGGCATCATAGGCAAATACTTCTACGTAGGAGAATGTGAGGCTTGAAATGCTGCCTAACAAATCACCTCGAATTTTTCGTCCTAGCAAACCTACAAATTACTCAACAAAGATACTTATCCAGAAAGATCAGAAATCCCCACTTAAACAGTTCAACAGGCCAATCGTCCACTGAAAATCAGCAGCGAAGCTCCATATCAAGGCTTTTTTTTATATTTTCATTTTTGTGATACAATGACAGGCCAGTCGTCCACTGAAAATCAGCAGCGAAGCTCCATATTATGTTTCGAATTTGAAGAACAATCCAGACACCAAGAAACAAAAGAACCGCTGACACAACTGATGGTTACCAAAAAGATCCGATTGTTCACCAATTTTTGTGGCATTATGAGCAAACATGAGAGAATATTGGATATCTCAAATACGCAAACAGTGATGTAACTGCCGTAGGTAATGGATGATGTTATGATCCACCTACTATCTGGGAACGTGCCAAGTTCAAGTAGCTTTTCACATAAGTGAGGGACAACCAGATTTTGCCCCAATTAAACCTATCGAAGGTAATTTGGATCTTGGTGCTCGATTACAGATGATTCAGCCTCATCTATTGGGTGAGGTTTCAAATCTTTCCCATGCCAGACAGATGTCTTACCCTTATCATCTCTCAACTCATAAGTCCAAGGTGATAGTATTTTAGTGATCGTGAACGGGCCGAGGTATTTTGCAGCTAGTTTGGCGGTAAAGTTGTTGGATGCATTGGAGATCGCATAATTTCGTCTCCACACATTCTGTCCTACCGAAAATTTTACAGGACGTCGCCGGAGGTCATAATGTTGTTTACTTGTATTATGCGCTTTCAGTATTCGAGCTTGCACATCTTTATAAATACGCGAAAATGCATTTTTCTTATCCTCAGCAGAACAAACAGGATAAGGTGACTCGCTAGGAACATATATTTCATTCTTCCCGTCAAGAGAGACCTCACGTCCAAAATTCACAAAATTAGGAGTCAGGGCAGTAGTCTCATGTTTGGAAGACCGTATTGCATATGCAATTTTCGGGAGATAGACATCCCATAATTTCTGGTTTTTTGAAACATAAGCAGTAAGCATGGTCTTAATGACACGGTTCACTCTCTCAGTAGTAGTAGTAGTATTTATTCTTCCTGTTCAAAAGTATAAAACTATTTTTCACAATATTTTCATACAATAACAAGAAAGACGTCAAAAAAAAACACATTAAAAGAAAAGGGGTGAACTCCCTTACAGTACATACTAAACATTAACTAGTTCAACAATACACATTAATAATTCGTAAATAAAGAAAACATTTCAACATAAGAAATTAGAATATTACACTATATATGCGTACATACATACATGGATAAATAAATGGTTAGAATTCATCAAGTGTGCAACAATTTTTTTCAAGTAGCATTTTTTTCAATCTATACTTGAAGCTTCCCAACGTTGGTAAGTTCTTAACTGAGTCATCCAGCTTACTGAAAAATTTAGGGCCAAGATATAGAAAACTTTTCTGGAATAAGGTCGTTCTGTGAGTGTCGGGTATCAGATAATCTCTAGAACGGGTAGTGTAACAATGTTGCCGGGTAGAAAATATATGTTTGTTCATGTAAACATAACTACATAACTCATAGATATACACACCGGCAACTGTGAGTATGTTTTTTAAAAACTTCTCTACATGAGTCCCTCCATTCTATTCCAGCTACAATTCTGACGGCTCTCTTCTGAAGAATAAACACTTTTTCAGGAGAAGAGCTTGTCCCCAATTCAGGATTCCGTATCTTATACCAGGTGCCAGTGCAGGTTTCTTCACAGAAGTAAATCCTACATTTCAATTATAGGGACGGACACACTTCCAGACCGGTTTCGGGCTATTTGGCCACTCGTCAGTGCAAGGCAGTGCCATCATCAACATAAAGTCGATGATTTTCCATAATCAAAAATCAAACTCCTACACGAGTATCAAGCCCCAGCCAAAGCTGATGGGAACAACGAAGTTATTACGCCATCTACCAATGGACGAGGTATTCCAGAAGCAAACCGAATTCGCCCATTCCTCCTGCGAGGAAAATGTAAAAACACTTGACATAGTCAGTGGGCATACTTGAAGATTGGCGTTAAATCAAATCATCTTTCAAACAATCTGTTCAGGCCAGTCTCGAATTACCTACACAGTAGGTTTCGGCTGGCACCTGTCAGAAAACAACTACTCCCCTGGCTAATACCACGAAGGGCATTGAATTATATCCGTCAGTGCAAGGCAGTGCCATCATCAACATAAAGTCGATGATTTCCCATAATTAAAAATCAAACTCCTACACGAGTATCTGGTCGGATATAATTCAATGCCCTTCGTGGTATTAGCCAGGGGAGTAGTTGTTTTCTGACAGGTGCCAGCCGAAACCTACTGTGTAGGTAATTTGAGACTGGCCTGAACAGATTGTTCGAAAGATGATTTGATTTAACGCCAATCTTCAAGTATGCCCACTGACTATGTCAAGTGTTTTTACATTTTCCTCGCAGGAGGAATGGGCGAATTCGGTTTGCTTTTGGAATACCTCGTCCATTGGTAGATGGCGTAATAACTTCGTTGTTCCCATGAGCTTTGGCCGGGGCTTGATACTCGTGTAGGAGTTTGATTTTTAATTATGGAAAATCATCGACTTTATGTTGATGATGGCACTGCCTTGCACTGACGAGTGGCCAAATAGCCCGAAACCGGTCTGCAAGTGTGTCCGTCCCTATAATTGAAGATCAATTCCTTCATTTGTATCGACGAAAGCAAATGCAGGATTTACTTCTGTGAAGAAACCTGCACTGGCACCTGGTCGGATATAATTCAATGCTCTTCGTGGTATTAGCCAGGGGAGTAGTTGTTTTCTGACAGGTGCCAGCCGAAACCTACTGTGTAGGTAATTTGAGACTGGCCTGAACAGATTGTTCGAAAGATGATTTGATTTAACGCCAGTCTTCAAGTATGCCCACTGACTATGTCAAGTGTTTTTACATTTTCCTCGCAGGAGGAATGGGCAAATTCGGTTTGCTTTTGGAATACCTCGTCCATTGGTAGATGGCGTAATAACTTCGTTGTTCGCATCAGCTTTGGCCGGGGCTTGATACTCGTGTTGGAGTTTGATTTTTAATTATGGGAAATCATCGACTTTATGTTGATGATGGCACTGCCTTGCACTGACGAGTGGCCAAATAGCCCGAAACCGGTCTGCAAGTGTGTCCGTCCCTATAATTGAAGATCAATTCCTTCATTTGTATCGACGAAAGCAAATGCAGGATTTACTTCTGTGAAGAAACCTGCACTGGCACCTGGTCGGATATAATTCAATGCCCTTCGTGGTATTAGCCAGGGGAGTAGTTGTTTTCTGACAGGTGCCAGCCGAAACCTACTGTGTAGGTAATTTGAGACTGGCCTGAATAGATTGTTCGAAAGATGATATAAAGTTTGTGTCGTCCGCATATGTTATAACTTGAACTGTCGTCATATCATGAAAATAATTCAGCAAGTCATTAGCATAAATCCGGAATAGTAAAGGCCCAAGAATTGAACCCTGAGGTACCCCTTGTTTGATCTTAGCCGAATTGCTAACTTCAACACCAATCTTCACGCTTTGAACTCTGTTTTCTGAGTAGGACCTCATCAAATTCAAGGCAACACCCCTTACACCATATCTTTTCAATTTCCACAGTAACAGATCATGGTTCACATAATCAAAGGCTTTTGAAAAGTCTATAAACAAACCGCAAATACTCAATTTGCCATCCAGTGCATTTATTATGTGGTCATTAAATTGGTAAAGTGCTGTTTCTGTGCTTTAACTTTTCATAAATCCGTGTTGATTTGGAGAAAGAAGTTTATTATGTGTGAAGAAAGACAATAACTGATTTTTTATATTTGACTCAAAAACCTTGGAAATGCTTGAAAGAAGATTGATTGGCCTGTAATTTTCGTGAAGGTTTTTGTCACCACATTTATGAACAGGAGATTGCCATTTTCAAGATTTCAGGTAATATTCCATGTTCAGTCGAGAGATTTACAATATGTTTCAAAGACCACATAATTCCAAAGCAGATTTTTTGAGAAGATTGTTTGAGATTTCGTCGTGGCTACTTGAGTTAGAATTTTTCAAGCATCTGATCAACTCAATAACATCATACTCTGTTAGGGGATGATAAAAGATTGATTTGGGACAAAGCTGTATGTTATCAACCATATAATTGAGATTTGTATTTTGTTGGAGCAGAGATTGAGAAAATTGAATGTTGAAAATTTTTGCAACTTCGCTTTCTGGGACTCGAATACCATTCTGGTGAATTTTAACTTCATTTGATGGGTTCTCCCCTTTTATTTTGCGTATCATTTGCCACATTGATCTCGATTTATTATTTGAAGCGTTAATATGCTCATCTATGTACCGTTGGTGAGTAGACTTTAGTTTCTCTCTGTATGTGTGCGTTATTATCTTGCTCATTTTCTTGAAGTAGTCATTGACTTTAGCACATTCCGAATAAAAGGTCATTTGATTTTTCAATTGTTGGAGTTCTGGTGAAACAATGTTCATATTCTTGGATTTTTTTCCTGTAGAATTTGACTGAGGGTGATAAAGATTGCTTCTGAATTGAACACCATTATCCACCGCGATTTTCTTTGGTGCGCCGAACATGAGAACAACTTGCTCTTCTACAATTTTAACTATGCTACTTGCAGTAAAGGACCTCAACGGGTAGAGTGAAACAAATTTACTAAAAGCATTACACACCGCCAGAATATATGCAAAGCCCTTTGAACTTCTAGGCATGATATTGGATCATCATGATACTTTTCGAGTATTCCGGAGCGTCTCTCCTTGGGGACAACTAACCTCCACTGTTTAGACGGACTAGACAATTCGGGATATTGTGGACGAACAAATTTGAAAATTTGACTTTCGTCATTGAGTCGGAAACAGGGATAGCGTGCGGGATTCTGTTTTATTTCTAACAAACAATTCTAACTAACAATTTTTGGTACCATCGATCCGCCGTTTTGCTATAATCAAAATTCTCGAAATCCTGAATCATCAACCTATCAACATCAACATTTTCTAGAGGAACAGGAACAGACCTAAAAAGAAAATCTGGAACCACATTATCTGCTTCTTTTCTTTGGATGATCTCATAATCGTAAGGTTGTAAACGTAAACTCCACCTACCCAGTCTACCCTGGGGATCTTCCAAGTTGTGAAGCCATTGCAAGAAATGACAATCGATGACAATCACGAAATGGTATCCATCGAGGTAATGTCGAAGTTTTTCAACGGCCCATATAACAGCCAAACATTCTCGTTCTGTGGCACTATACTTCCTTTCCTGAGCTGTAAGTGAACGAGACAAATACGCTATCACTTTCTCACCATCTTCGAAATTCTGACTCAAGACCGCGCCGACTCCATAGGTGGAGGAATCTGTCTGTACATAGAATGCCCTACTGAAATCAGGACACGTAGGTATTGGTGCGCTTACCAAACACTCCTTCAAGTAACGGAATGAGGCTTCACATTCGTCCGACCAGAAAAACTTTACATTTTTCTTGGTGAGGTTACATAATGGTGCTACAATTGAGGAAAATTGAGGTACGAATCTTCTATACCAAGACGCTGTCCCAATGAACTGTCTTACCTGCTTGGCGGAAGTTGGGGGGCGGATATTCAGAATAGCTTCTATCTTTGATGCATCTGGACGCAAACCATACCGATCCACAACATAGCCTAAATATTTCAACTCAGCTCGGCAAAAATGGCATTTATCAAAGCTAACGGTCAACTTCGCGGAACATAACCTATTAAAGACTTCGCCTAAAGTATTCATACGAGTTTCAAAGTCCTGTGAAATAATGATTATGTCGTCTAAGTATACAAGAACTGACGGTGACAAATCTGGGCCTAGTACCCTTTCATTTAAGCGGTCCCAGGTAGCTGGAGCGTTAGTTAAACTGAACGGCATAACCTTAAAACGGTACAATCCTCCAGGTACAGTGAAAGCTGTATAGTCTCTGGAAGCTTCATCAATTGGTACTTGCCAGTACGCACTCTTTATGTCCAATGAACTCATATATTTGGCGTCATGGAGTTTATTCAATATTGAAGAAATGTACGGTAAAGGGTAATAGTTACCGCATTCAGCTGCCGATAATCAAGACAAAATCGGTAAGAATTATCCTTCTTCTTCACCATACACACAGGCGAAGCCCATGGACTTCTACATGGTTCAATTATATCCTTTGCTAGCATATCCCGAATTTCTTTATCAATAGCTTGCTGTTTGATAGGAGAAACTTGATAATAGCGTTGCTCAATTGGTTTTGTATTGGGAAGTAGTTCAATACTATGTTTTCCCAAATCAGTTCTACCTAGAGAAGTTCCCATAAATTTTTTCTTTTCGTCAACCAAGTGTCTGAGATGGTCTTGCTGCAAAGGAGAAAGCATCTCTTCACATTCTATTCCACACATCTCCACTGATTCTGGAATATTTTTGTAGGAATGCCAAACTCTTTGCCTTAAATCTGGAATTGTATTCATGGACTTCCAATAATCAATACCAAGATCAAGAGTCTGAGGCAACTCAGGTACAACTGAAATATCTATCACACAAATCTTGCCAACTAAGCATAGAGGGGAAGTCACATAACCAATACTTTTACATTTTTGACCATTCGCCACTCTACATTCATTGACAGAACTATGCAAACTCAAACCCAGTTGTCTCAGAAGTTCATATCCCTTCTGCCCAACAATTGTTCTGGATGCTCCAGAATCCAATAACCCAGTAATAGGACGCCCTAGAATAGAAACATCCAGGTATGGACGTTCATCACCAGAAACACTTGAAAATACATAATCGAGAATTATTTGCTTCTTAGATTCTAATACGGAAAAGGTCAAATCATTTGACTCGGGAGAACCTTCCTGACCACCTAAAGTATCCCTGTACAGTTTCTCTATTGCGACGAAGAAGAGTTGTTAGAATGTCTGTGGTCATTTCGATTTCTATTTCCCCATCTGCTAGGTCTTTGAGAGCATCTTTGACAATCGCGTACGGTCACATTAGGAGCTCCACACTTAGAACAAAATTGTTTCCTTTCCTTTAAGCATCCTCTGAAGGTGTGGCTATCACGTCCACGAATAAAACAAATATTTGAAGATGAAACTTCTGCCAAATCTGGTACAGAGTTACTTCTCGATGAAGTGGAAGCATATGCCAATTCAGGAATCAAAGACTTGCCTTTTGATGGAGGGAGAACGTAAGATTTCACCAACTCCCTTTTTTCGTCAAGTACACGGCAAACTTCTCAGTTATAGAACTGACTTGCTTGAAAGCTAAAAATGGGATGATAATATGGATCAATACGTTCCATCATCATTGAAAGTTGAACTTCATCGGACACAGGGGTTTGCAATTTGTTAAACAAACTATTCATACTAGCAACATACAAACCAATGGATTCTTTGGGGCCTTGTGTCCTACGTTTGATGTCTTCAAACAAATCCTTGTCAAAATTGTCAGGCAAAAATTGCTGTCGCATCAACCGAACTAAAGAATCCCAATCCGAAGACCAAGTTTTCACCAAGCTGTACCAAGTAGCAGCATCTCCTTCAAATAAGTCTGCAGCATCCCTGAACAATATCGATTTTGATATACCTCTAGATTTTCTCGTTGATTCTATCTTTTCAACAAAGGTAAAAAACGAAATCATTCCAGGCTTCCCAGTAAATTTCATACCCCAATCACGAACTGGAACTGGCCTAATTTTTGCAGAATCCTCTTCATCACTAGAAGAATCACTGGAACAAACCGCTGAACTATGCGCATTTGGTGTTACCAAGGATTGCCTCAAAACTGAAATACCAATAATGGAGGGATCCTTGGGAACTTTACAAGCCTTCACTTGCAACTTATCTAACAACAATAACAATTGTACTCGATATTCAGCCTTAAGTTTCTTCTCAGCTTCGTACTGAGGACTACACCTGTTAACACGACCTAACACATAAGCAAGTTCCGATGAAATACTTATAATACTTATGTTTGTAGAAATGGCCGTAGAGTCAACAGCAAACTTGAAAGGATATGCTAGATTTTTAATAGCAAGAGGAGTTTTTTTAAAGCTAAAGCTTTCCGTAAAGCAGCTCTGATCAACTGTAAGGTTTGTTCCATTACCAGGACCTCGAAATATTATTTCATATTTCAATTCATCTCTAGTAAGACGTTTGACATCTGATTTGATCTTTGATGAACTCATGATCGATAATATAGTAGGGACAGACAAGATTTCAAAGCGGCCAGAAAATTGAACAATTTACACTTGTTGAAACTATATAAAAGTGTTTAAAAAACCAAAATAGACCAGAAATAGTCACTTTTAGAAGAACGACGCCGAGCGTCGGTAGGCGCCGGTGCGCCTAATTGAGTAGAAATTATATGAAAGTGTAAAAAAAAATCGAAATATACCAGAAATATTCACTTTTCAATGATCGACGAAACAGAGAACGAAAAACACAAAATATTAATTCAAGTTTGAATATCAAATGCACTTATATAAATGATCAATATTGAACCGAATACCTCTACCAGCTCATTCGGAATCTATGAACCCTGAAATTAAATTATTTCGTTAGGCGCCATTTTGTTGGGGGCGAATTTAGGGAAAGAGCATGAGCAGTGAATGTGCATAATATGATACCCGCCTCTAACTGTCCCAGCAGCTCAGTTGAGTGTGGGTTCGACAACAAAATTAGGTTTCCCTATCAATGAAACATTTTGGGTTACTTTTCTGGCGCGCCACGGATTTATTGCCAGTGAAAATCCGAAACCACCCTGAGGAAAAGGGACAACCCACTGCACTACTAATATTAATAATAAAATATGAATTCAAATATATATATATATATATATATATATATATATATATATATAACAAAGATATCGGAATAATACCTGGTAGATAAACGATTTCTTCAGTACCTGAATGACTTGGACCAGACTAAAGAAATAGACTTGTACCTTACTAATATAATATATTATGGAGTTACAACAGCTTTATATAGCTTATTCCACCAGTAACAAGTGACAGGTGACAATTTCTGATATTATTGCACATAAATGACCGAATGTTGCAAAAGGAGTAATGTGATTAGGTTCTAGGAACATAATAACTTTGAAGAATTTGCGATGGAGTAAACAGTAGAAGAGAGAAATATATTACGGTCTTCTGGTCGGGTGACGGAACAGTAGTAACTACGAATAACGCTAAAGTCGTTGGACCATGCCTTAAATGTGTAAGATATTCATCGACTGACAGCACGCGGTGTTGCCAAATCATTCAAACTGAAGCAATGTTTACGTATAGGCAATTGAAGCGCAAACAAGTACTCTGAAACTCGAAAAAGTGTGATAAAGATATCATGTGGAAGTGAGGTAGTATATAGATGAGTATGCGGTCAATCGACAAGGCCTACTATGCGTATCATCCCAAAACAAGAAAGAATGTGTTACGGTGCAAAATGAAACCGTAACAGGAGTCGAAACTGTTTAATAGATCAGAAATTGTCTATTCAGGTTAACTCAACGTATTTACAGATGACTGCACGCTCAAAAGTAGTATTTTGTATTTTTTTTGAATAGGGGTAGTTTTCACCTCTGATGAATAAAAATCAAACCCAGGCACAACCTCAACTTTGATGGTAGATAGAAGCTAAATCTCAAATCAAATGCAAATAGATAATGAATGAGTTGAATAACTGCCAAATAACATGTTAATAATTATTTTCTGATGATATTCTGTCATAAGGAGGGGGGTGTTCAGGGCTGACACTGATTACTTAACCATAAATTATGATAAAAATTATCAATTGATTGATTATGCTGATATAAATATGATTTCAGTTTATTACATGCTCCATGTTTGGCAAACAGTGAACGAAGTATTGAAAATCCCTAATCACAGTAAAATAGATGAAATAAAGGATGAAAACGGTGAGTCTATAAGTAATCCAGAATAAATTACAGAAATATTCAACAAGCATTATATAAACGTTGGGAAAGTATAAGCATCAAAAATAAATAAAGATAAAAAATATCGTAATAAAAAAAATGTGACACCAAATTCTATTTTTCTTGCACCAACTACCGAAGTTGAAGTGATGTATTCCATAAACGAATCAAAAAATAAAAAAGCTCCGGGTTACGATGGCATAAAAGCTGAAACATTGAAAATCATCTCAAGTCACATAAGTTATCCTTTAACCTACATAATAAATAAATCTTTCGAACTAGGCCATTTTCCTGCTGCTTTCGAACTGTCAATTGTCAATCCAATACATAAAAATGGAGATAAACAAAATGTCGCAAATTATCGACCAATTTCTCTTATAACTTCACTGAGTAAAATAATAGAGAAAATTATGAAAAATAGGCTTAATAAATCTTTGAATAAATATAACCTTCTTTCTGCTTCACAATACTGCTTTAGGAAACGTAAATCCACACAAGACGCAATTCACGCCCTGACCAGTATCATCTACAAATATTTAGATGAAGGTATACCATCCTTAGGTGTCTTCCTGGATTTATCGAAAGCATTCGATACCATCGATCATGACATTCTTCTGGAGACTCTGCATGATTTTGGTATCAGAGGTGCAGCTTACAATCTCTTCGAGAGTTATTTAACTAATAGGAGACAGGGGGTTAGAATTGAAAATTCAACACGCACTGAAGATACAATAACATGTGGAGTTCCTCAGGGGACGGTCTTGGGACCTGTATTGTTCACATTATATATGAATAACCTTTTCGTTCAGGAGAAGGACGGGCAAATACTGAGTTTTGCAGACGATACAGTGATCATTTATAGAGCTGAAAATTGGTATGAGCTGAAAGTCAAAGCAGAAAATGACTTGAAAATTTTGAAAAATTGGTTTGACAGTAGACTTTCATCATTAAATTTCAATAAAACTCATTATATTCCATTTAGTAGTCAAGAAACATCACTGCCCCACTATAATTTGACAATTCAACATGATTTGATAATTGAACCAGTAAAAAAAATTAAATACCTAGGTATATACGTGGATCCACATTTGAGATGGAATGACCACACTTCATATCTTGTAAAGAAGCTACGCTGTTTACTATTTAAATTCAAACAATTCATTTCTTATCTGGATTACAAACAAAAAAGATTGTTTACAGGAGTTTAGTGGAAACCCATCTCAACTATGGAATCATAGGTTGGGGAGGTGTATCAGGAACTTACCTGAATATGCTCGAAGTCTCTCAAGAAAGATTTCTCAAAATGATCCTGCATAAAGATACAAGATATCCTAGTGATACACTTTATTCTGAAACACAAGTAATGGATCCAAGGCAACTTTATAGTGTTCAAGTATGCATAAGACAGTATCTTAATAAGGAAAAATTTAATGTACTCACCCATTCATACAGTACAAGACAAAAACATAGGTTTCTTGTTCCCAGAATGAAAAAAACAGTGGGACAAAAAAGCTTCGATGATAAAGATTCATTCAGGTGCGATGGCTGCAAAAGAATTCTTCATCTTGCATGTGCCAATGTGACTTCTACAGAGGTCAGATGCCTGCAACTTGCTGGTGACAGAAAACTCAAGTTTTTTTGTGATGATTGCGAAAATGGATTATTACAAATACCTGTACTGAGAACGATGATGAAAGACTTGCAATCTGAAGTTGAACAGTTGAAGATTGCATATGAGTCCTTGATAACAGACAAAGACAATCGAATAAAGGAACTGAAATCAGAGGTTGAGTCACTAAAAAGTCAAGGACCATTGAATATCCCACTTGAAAATATGTTTGAAGAATTAAATGAGCGACAAATGAGGTCAAACAACATAATGATCTACAATGTAAAGAGTTATCATCTGGGGAAATAAGAGAAAGAATTGAAGAGGATAAGAAGGAGATCAGGAAAGTAATGGAGTCTATGGAGATGGGTGGGGCAGTTAGCCAAGTTGAGAAAGTGCTTCGAGTAGGTCGTTCAGGTGGTCCAAAACATAGACCTATAAAAGTGATATTCTCCAATAGCCAAATAGTAAAGGAAATATTAAAATCCAAAAAGAAATTGATGAATACACCTATCAAAATTAGCGATGATCAGACAAAAATGCAACAGGAGATGTTCAAAAAGGTGAAGGAAGAGTTGTCCCGAAGAAAGGCAAATGGTGAGGAAAATTTGTTCATCAAGTGTATAGAAGGTATCCCGAAAATAGAGAACGGAAAAAAAACTAGAAAATACCCCATTACAAATTTACTGCCAAAATGTTGGAGGTATTCGTACAAAAATACAAGAACTAATGGAATCAGTGTCATGTTCTAGTTATGATATCATAATCCTAGTTGAAAGCTGGCTTTCGCAAGATATTTTGGACTCTGAGTTGATCTTTAACTCGTATAATGTCTTCAGATGTGATCGTAGCTGTGTATCAAGTTCTAAAACCAGAGGAGGTGGGGTACTGATTTTGATGAAAAACTCGATAAAGGCAAGTGAGGTGAAGTTATCAATAAAGTCAGTCGAGCAGCTGTTTTTGCTCTGCACAAGAGGGAAGGAGTACTTCATAGTAGGAGGTGTTTATATCCCACCCCAAGCAGAGGAGGTAATTTATTTACAACACTGTCAGGCTGTTGAGGAGGTGATCCAGAAATACAAACATTGTAAGTCCTTCATCTTTGGCGATTTTAACGTTCCCGGGGCTGATTGGTCTAATGAAGATATTGGAGTTCTAGTTAATTGCCCTCTAGGATCAAAAGCGTTGATCCTAGCACAATGTTATGGATGTCTAAATTGCTATCAGAAGAATCTCATTCCGAACGCAAGAAACATATTTTCAGACTTAGTCTTCACAAATGTAAACAACTTAGAAATAGTCACACCAACAGACCCTCTTTTTCCAAATAGCATGCACCATATAAGTTACACATTTTATATATTTAATTATGAAACGACTCATAGCTTGGAATACACAGAATTCTATTATGACTTCAGAAACGCAGATCATCAAGGTCTCAATAACTATCTGAATGCCATAAATTGGAATGAAAACCTAAATTTGGCCGATATAAATGATGCAACCACTGAATTTCATCACATTTTGAATATGGCAATAGCCTTGTTTGTACCTGTAAAGAGATTCAAAACATCCACTTCTCCCAAATGGTTCAATGCAGATCTGGGATACCTTGTGAAGCAAAAAAAGTTGGCCCACAAAAATGCTATGCTCAGCAGAAGTGATCAAGACTATCAAGTCTTTTCAGAATTAAGAAGTGCTTGTAAAAATCTTTCAAAGATTTGTTATAAAAATTTTATACAAGGCGTTGATGCCACGCTCAATACAAATCCAATATATTTTTGGCAGTTTATCAAAGACAAGAAATCGCATGGTAGTTTGCCATCTTCAATGCATTATGAAAATTCTATAGCAACAAATAATGAACAAATTGCAGAATGTTTTGCTGAATATTTCTCAACAGTTTACGACAATTCTCCTGGTGAGTTGGACGATCATCCTGGTTTGAATATTAACTCATTTCTAATCCCAGTATATCAACAATGATGATATTCCAGAAAATTTCAAAAATTCCCCCCAAACTCAGTTCAGGTCCTGACGGAATTCCAAATATTTTCCTGAAGAATTGTATTTACTCCCCAACTCATCCTCTGTACCTTCTTTTCAAGAGTTCTCTAGACCAGGCAGTGTATCCAAATTGTTGGAAACACAGCTTCGTTATTCCAATTTTCAAATCAGGCAACAAGGAAAATATACAAAACTATCGAAGTGTGTGCATCCAGTCATCTATTCCAAAATTACTTGACAGTTCAATTTCAGAGCAACTCAACTTTTCATGTAAAGAAAGCCTGATCAATAACCAACATGGTTTTTCTCGAAATAAGTCGACTGTTTCCAATCTTCTCATCTACGAGCAAAAAATATTGAATGTTTTGGAGGGTAGAGGTCAGATGGATGCCATATACACTGACTTTTCCAAGGCATTTGACAGAGTGAATCACAATATATTATTAAAGAAGATCGGAAATTTTGGTTTTACAGAACATTTAGTGAATTGGTTTGGTAGTTTTTTGTCTAGTCGTATACAACAGGTTAAAATTGGGGGATGCAAATCGAGTGATATATTGGTATTATCTGGAGTACCACAGGGGTCACATTGTTCACCCCTGTTATTCAATATTTTTGTGAATGACTTGGAATACTGTTTTGAGAACAGTGAATTTTTGATGTTTGCGGATGACCTGAAGCTTTTCAGACCGATAAAGTCATACAATGACCAAATTCTCCTTCAAGAGGACCTTGATAGAGTGTATGAATGGTGTGTTACAAATAACTTATTTCTCAATGTAAACAAATGCCATTTTATTACTTTCTCAAGAGTTGGTAGGAAGTTTGATACATCATACAACATAAATGATCAGCACTTAGAATATACATCGTCTATAAAAGATTTGGGGGTCATTTTTGACGAAAAACTCAGTTTTGTTAACCATATTAACCAAATGAGTGTGAAATCATCCAAAACACTAGGTCTTATTTTGCGAAATTGTTCAGGTTTTTCCATTGAAGCAATAAAAAGGATTTATTCAGCATTAGTGGTGTCTAGGTTAGAATATGCATGTATCATTTGGTCTCCATTTTACAGTGTGCACTGTGTAACTCTAGAAAGAGTGCAAAATAAATTTTTGAGATTTTGTTCTTTCAAGTTGGGTCTTCAAGTACAGAACCATGACTATTCTGTGATATTACAAGAAATGGGTCTGAAACTTTTGCAAACCAGAAGAATTCACGCAGATCTGTGCTATGCATTCAAGCTGCTCAATGGACAGATGTCTTTCATGTTCCGAACAGAGATCTTAGACACAGCCATTTATTTCATATACCCTTTCACCGTACAAATTATGGCAAACATTCACCCTTGGAAAGAACACTAAAGTTATTGGATGACAAAAACATCAGCATTTTTGGAGTCTCTTATGGTCGTTTCAAACAATCATTGAATAATTTGAGTTGGTAATTGTTTATATAAGGTCGTAACCAGTTTTGATTTTTATCATATATTCTAATTTTGAGTTGTATATAGTTGTTCGCTGCAGAAACTATCCGTTGCGTCCTATTTCATATTTTACATTTTTAGATTGTTACTAAACTGTGAAATTCTTACATTGTAATGGGGTTTATCCCGTATAAATAAATAAATAAATTATATAGCCCCGGAAATGCTCAATTTTCTACCTCATACATTAAAAAATGAACTTTCTTTAAAAAAATTTAAAAAAGAGCTGAAACCTTTCATATCAAGCCAAAGAAAGGAAATATACAAACTCATGGAATGAAGATGAAAATCGTTGGAGATTTATGCACAAAATTCATACTGATACATGATGATTTCAAGTTTTATATTCGATAGGTACTTGAAGATGGGGTATATCACCTTTTCATTGTCTCATTTTACCATTTTGAAATTCGTATCTTTTAACACTGTGTTTTATTTGTTGATTAATTGTGATCTGTGTTCTATGTACATAATTTTATATTTGTAACTACTATTATTGTGCTTTTAAATATTGACACAGTATCTCTGTACGATAGTTGTGAATTTTCATTGCTATTCAATTCAAGAAGAATTTTTTTATGTACTCTTTTCGCCCACACACAGGATTCTATCCTCAGTGGGAGTATCAGTGGTCTCGGTAGTGTAGTGGTTAGCATATCTGCCTATCACGCGGAAGGCCGGGGTTCGAATCCTCGCCGGGCCACCGTGCTGGGTAATCGCACGTTAAAAGGTAAGGCCTCGTTGAACCATTGCTCGCACAAGTTTCGACTTCTGAGGGTTGACGTTCGTCAGCTGGTTAACGAAAACGAACAATTTTAGAACGAACAATTCATCGCACTAAAATGTATACCACATATTTTGTGAATCCTCCATTTTGATGATGAATAAATTATTATTATTATTATTATAATCTAAAATTTTGATATTTTCTCGAATAGGGGTGGTTTTTACGCCCCCTCCAGAAAAGCAACCCTCGGCTCAGGGTATATTTTGAAATAGAGGGTAAGTAGAACCTATATACAAATTTTCATACGAATCGGTGCTGTATGGGATAAATACACAGTTTACACTTTTTTTACCGACATAGACATAGAATAATGAGGAGATTCACAATGCTCTTGATTCTTATAAAAAAGTTGCAGATCACTACATAAAGGTTGAAATAAGAGGCGAACTTGGTCGTGGGGTCCCTGTACTGTTGAATAGAGATCTTGAAAATTGTATTCGTCTGATATTAAAACATCGTCAAGATGATGGAGTCAGCCCTGAGAATCCCTTCATATTTGGAATTCCGAAAGAGAATGTTAACTTCCACTTCCTCAAGGCAACAGTTTTACTGAGAAAATATTCAGTCGAGTGTGGAGCAAAACACCCTACATCTTTGAGAGGCACCCTTCTAAGAAAACATCTTGCCACCAAATGTGTCACATTGGATCTGAAAGATAATGAAAAAACAGATGTTGCTAATTTCATGGGTCACCATGAAAAAATACACCTAGAACATTATCGACAACCTCTATCACAGAAAGATATATTGAGAATGTCTCAGTTATTAGAGAAAGCTTTGGGAAACGGTTCCGACGGTTTTTCCATTCGATGCAGTACTGTAGTTCTCGAGAAAATAAGTTTGAAACAATTATCAGCTGAGAATCTAAGTTACGCTTGTTTCATTTCCATCACTATTTATCATCGTGTAGGTAATGTAGGTAGGTATTCATCTAAGAATGACTACTTTTTGTTTGGTGAAATCCTATCATGTCAAACTATAGTAAAGAATAATAAAACTTCAGTTTTTATATACAAGGGGCCTGAAGTAACGAAGTTGAGGAATAAATATGAACGGGTCCGAGCGTTTTCTTCTTCGAACGATGAATAAGAAATATCGGCCTTGTTTCATTTTCGCTGGCAAAAAACTGTTTTTGGTCGTGTTGCAATTTCTCTTTGAAGATAATCCATATCTTCATTCAGTTTTTGCAAAATTAATTTTTCAATTATGTTAACAATTGAAAACCTTTCGACGCGCGTTGGGGCAAATTATATCAGTTTTGTGTTAGGGAAAGTTATCTCTGAAAAACGTTTGAACACCAAATGTTCTAATCTCATCATTTGATGTGAACAATATTATCAAATTCCATAGTGCTCTTTGAATTTATATTACTAAGTGTAAATAAACAGTTTATTAAAATCAAACCATTTATTCAGGTAATCTAAGGCTTTGTTGAACAAACAATTCATATGAATTTTTCTAGTCAGTTCCGGTGATCTTGAAGGTAACAGCTTAATTTTTCTTTTCTATGTTGGCCCAAAACCAAGGAGTACCTCGCGTTTTGACTTTAGATGTGTATTTTACCATGGAGAAGAAAGCATGTGACTGTTACTCCTATCAAATCTCTTTTTCTGAACTTTCCCGATGCAGCTATAAATCTACATATCACTGATGTAATGAGTTAGTGATAGTAGTAATGAGGTATAACAGTTATGTAAAAAAAATATATTATGGTTAATGTTTCAATAATGTTATAGCATAACAATTATAATATATAAATCATGAATCTAATACGTTGCAGCTACATTGCATCAACCTAACCTTTCTATTATTGTAACACTGTTATGTATTCTACCCGGACATTTCACTATGACACTCTTTAACATTCATGTTAAAGTTACATTACGATAATGTAACACATAGTATTGTAATGTAATTGTTGAATTGAGGTCATATCACAATGTTTGGTGGGAATAATGTACGGAGACACGCAAGAAATGGAGAAGATTGCTATATAGTGAATTTCATTTCCTTGAAATAGCCTCGAAATTGCACCGAAACAGAACAAATATTTATGCAATATATTTCGAAGTTACGGCTGTAATATGCATCTAGAATATAAATACAATAATTATCTCTCAAAAATGACCTATAACTCTTACCATTCCCGACTCTTCCTTTCCTAGTTATGGAGAGAGATTGAAGGGCCGATTTCATAATGAGGTTAAATGCGCCTTCAAATCTTAAAGAACACTTTATGTTTCAGATCGATTTCTTAATAGGATTTTGTAGAAAAGTTACTTTAGTTGAATACCAAATTTTGCAATCTTAAAGGCTAAAAGGCCTCTTTCGCAAGCACGTGATTGAGATCGTGACAATAACATAACCTAATATTGAACTCAACCAAGCCATTAGCCTATATATTTTGTGATTATAATTGTTTATGTTTCAATTTGAGAGAATTCGTTAGTTATTCATTTTATCATGGACTATCCAACTTCATCAAGTTCAAGTGATTCTGACGACGATTATGTTTTCATGAGACGTAAAAAAATATATAGAGAACGAGTGAATAACTTGGAAAAATGGTAAAAATTCGTCTTACCGGATTGCCGCTAGGGGGAAATTTATATATGGGTCGACTCAACTCGAAGAGTTGAGTCGATTGGCCTGACCTTCAGGGTCCGCAGAGGTCAAATAAATAAAATGCCTCAAATCGATCAAAAACACAAATTTCGATAAAAAAAACAACCTGACCTGACCAGACAATACCTGTACTGCTGACTGTTAAGCCGTCAATGACGTTTCCAGGGAACACCGCGCGGAGGCAGTCAGCTTCGTTTCCCTCCTCTCCAGTAAACCTTCAGTCATTCATTCATTCTTCCAATCCATCATATGCCTTCCAAGAGTCAGTATGAATTGTCGACGCAGGTTTGACATGCTTTTGAATGATCGGAATCAATGTCGCCGCGTCCCTCTTGTCGACAATTACCATGCGAACATCTTCTTTGCCGTCTTCGATCATTCCAATGACCTTCAAGAACACGACCACGCTCATATTTCCTATGTCCAAAAAAACTTTCATCGATTTGAACAACACAGCCAGGTCCACCAAGCGGCTCTTCTTCGGCTTGAGCGTTCGAAAACCAGTCAATCACCATTTCCCGACAGTATCGATGCCAGAAATGAATGGTTCCAGAGCTGATTGTGGTCCGTTCATCAGGTGGTTGCGATAAATCACAAAGCTCGTGCTGTATATCCTTCACGGACCAGTCACGAGTGTATGCATACATAAGCCTATGCAATTAAAATCAATTACTACGTTATATATAAACAAATATAAACTTACTGAATTGCTTTGTCCACTGGTAAACGAGAGTCTTCGAAGAACGTTCCCGACGCCAATGACAAATTCTGGCATTTTGTCGACTTTGGGCACCGGAAACGACCAACACCAGGATCTTGCTCGATCACCCGCATCTGAACCTTGTGGCTGTTACATTTCTTGGTCGACCGAAGGATACCTTGCTGCTGAGCCCAAGTGATGCCATCAATCGGACTCTTTGGAAGCGAGTTGAGGTTCCATAGACGAACATAGTTTGAAGCCTTAACGAACAAATTTGAAGAAAAACAACTGCATTCAACGAAGTCTAAACTACAAATGAGAAAAACACGTAGAGTGAAAAAACTGAAACAAAAAGTACGTCCAAACGCAATGAGAGCTAACAGACGACTGAAGTGCGAGAAGCGCCGCAACAATGAAGTAACGATTTCGATGAAAAAATCAAAGAAAACATCTGCGCATGCGCTTGGAGGAGTGGCGACGCATGCGCTGTGCTTGTCGAGCATCAAAACTTACGCCACCTATCGCGAAACACGATTTGAAGAATTTTTTCATTTGACCTTTGCGGACGCTAGGGGGCATGTCGATCGACTCAGAATAAAAAGTTGCGTCGAAAAATATGTAGGTTTGTCACCTGGTGGCAATCCGGTAAACCGAATGTCAGAGGTGGAAGTATCAAACCAATAAACCAAGTTCTTCTCACATTGAGATTTTATGCACTTGGATGTATGCAGAAGGCAGTTGCTGATATTACTGGTGTATCGACTTCTTCAGCATGTAGGATCATAAACAGAGTATCAAATGCAATTGCTTCATTGCACAGTCAGCGCATCAAAATGTGTGAAACAAATGAAGAGGTGGAAATTTCTGCAGCAAAATTTTATCAAATTGCGCGATTTCCTCGAGTCATAGGTGCAATAGATTGCACACTAATAAAAATGGAGGAGAAGACGCTGAAATTTTCAGAACAAGAGAAAATTATTTTGGTCCAAATGTGCAAACAGTTCCAGATAGTGAATTGAAAATCAGAGACATTGTGGCAAGGTGGCCAGGCTCATGCCATGACCAAACCATATTCAATAATAGTAGATTGATGGTGAGATCCGAAAATGGTGAATTTGACACATCTATGCTACTAGGAGACGGTGGCTATAACCTAAAGCTATATCTGTTGACAAAACTGCAAGAAGCTCAAACACCTGCAGAAAACTTATATAATGAGTCCATTATTAGAACACGATGTGTTGTTGAAAGGCAGTATGGTGTGTGGAAACGTAGATTTTCAATTCTAAAACTAGGAATGCGAGTGGAACTAGAAACTATTTTCAGCATAATTATTGCAACTGCAATATTACACAATTTAGCCATTGATGAAAATGAAGACATTCCAGAAGAATGGTTGAATGAGGATGATAATAACATCGACCTGATTCCGCAACATCATGATCACAATAATTTGGGACATAACAATAGGCAGTTGTTGATTTTAAACCATTTTGCAAGGTTGTAGATAACTTTTTTCTCCAAGGAATAGTGATTCATTTTTCATAAGTACATATAATACCGTGGTCTCGGTAGTGTAGTGGTTAGCATATCTGCCTATCAAGCGGAAGGCCGGGGTTCGAATCCTCGCCGGGCCACCGTGCTGGGTAATCGCACGTTAAAAGGTAAGGCCTCGTTGATCCATTGCTCGCACAAGTTTCGACTTCTGAGGGTTGACGTTCGTCAGCTGGTTAACGAAAACGAACAATTTAGAACAATTAGAACAATTTAGAACATGAATATTACCAACAAGGAACAATACAACTATTATTAATTTCACAATATACTTAATATTCTCTACAAGCGAGTGGTTACTATCATAGCATTAGGTATCATATGATTCTAAACTCACTGATTGTTATTTTTAATTCCTGATGTGTTCTATACATTATTTTGTCAGTCTTAAAAGAAACGTGTGGAAAAACATTGTATTCCAACATGAATATCACCTGTATGTGTACTTATTCTTTTTATAATAAAACAATTGTTGAAAAATATAATTATTTTTTATTCAAGTTCACTTCTCTTTCTTTCAATAACAACTCACATCTTAATATTTTATTTTTATTACATGTTCTTTTTCCTCCCATCATCTTTCTCAATAAAATAGTTTTTTTTCAATATTTTTCTTTGGCACATTGCAAAGAATTCGAAATTGGCATTGTTGGTCTCAGTTTTTTATTCTTCGGTGTTCTTATTTGTTTTGGTGTATACCTTGACCAATCAATCATCTGAATATCTGCATGCTGGGTACTTATCATGTTGACTTCTGGCAACGATGCTTCTGATTTTGTATATTTGTGAAACATCTTCGGGAGATCTTGAAACAACATCCTATGAGTAACAAAAATACATTTTATGTCAAATTGGAATATTTCGAAATATTTGGAGTTAATGATCAAACTCACAAAATCTTTCACTATTATCAGCTCTGCATTTTCTTCATCTCCTTCAATCACCACGAATAGCTGAAAAAAAAAATTTAATTTTGTCAAGTATTTCAAAAGTGTTAGTTCAATAGAGCCCAAATTATTAGAGTTCAGTGGCTGTAGCACCATCTATTGTTTGTAGCTTCTACTATTGTTACCGACTGTTTACTGTAATACCGATATGTTATCTGACGTTACGAATTATGTCTAAATAAAGTCAGTCTGTGCTGAACAACGAACGTGAAAGCTGTTAGTTTTATTTCGCTCAACAGGTTATGGGCCCAGGCCAAGCTTTGGCGTAGCCCTGCGGAGTCCTAAGTCGAAATAAGTGTTATCGAGTACGTATCGTTGCACAAGATTGGCTGCGAATTATATAGTTAACATTCATAAGTTAAAGGGACGTGAAAACTATGGAGACTGGGTGTTTGCCGTGGAAAACGTCCTCGTGCTAGAGGGACTTTCGAAGTGCATCTCCGAGGATGGCCAGGAGGATGATGCAAAAGCAAAAGCCAAGATCATCTTAACTATTGATCCATCTTTGTATATACACATTAAAGAAGCTGAAACCGCCAAAAACTTGTGGAAAAAACTGAAAGACTTGTTCGATGATAATGGATACACCAGAAAAATAGCCCTGTTGCGGACATTGATTTCTACGCGTTTGGATAACTGTGATTCTATGCAAAGTTATGTGCACCAGATAGTAGAAATAGGACAAAAGTTGCGCGGTACGGGTTTTAACATCGACGACGAGTGGATCGGATCGTTATTATTAGCGGGATTACCTGAAAAATTCGGCCCAATGATAATGGCGATAGAACATTCAGGTTTGAAAGTGTCAACAGACTCCATCAAGCAAAAGTTACTAGATATGTCTGGAGATGTTGATAACACTGGAAGTGCGTTCGTCGGTAAGAAATGTTACGGACAGAACAAACGCAATGTTGGCAGCACTGCCAGCGCTAGTGCAAACGTCAGGAAAGACATTAAATGTTTTAAATGTAAACAAGTCGGCCATTTTCAGAACAGATGTCCAAATAAGTACTCGGAGAAAGCGGAAAAATCATCTGAAAAGTCTGAAAAGACTTTGAATGCATTTAGTGCCGTGTTCCTCAGCGGAGACTTCAATAAATCAGATTGGTATGTGGACTCGGGAGCCAGTGTCCACTTGACTGCTAATAAAGAGTGGTTACAAAACGAATGTACCTCAAACGTACAAGAAATTATGGTAGCCAATAAGACTGTAGTACGAGCCAAAAGCTGTGGTGACGTACAGATTGAAACGGTCGTGAATGACAGCAGTATTCCAATCATTGTAAAAAATGTACTCTGTGTCCCAGAGTTGACCACAAATTTGCTGAGTGTAAGTCAGCTGATTAAAAATGGCAATGTGGTTAAATTCGAAGCTGAACATTGTAATATCTACAATACCAACAGGGAGCTTGTTGGTTCAGCCAATTTACATCAAGGTGTATACAAATTGAATATCAAGAAAAGCCAAGAGTTGTTCGCAGGATTATCAGTAGAAAGTAGAGATATTTGGCATCGACGCTTTGGCCACATTAACAGCAAGTATTTGAATGAAATGAATAATAATAATTAAGTGGATGGCCTGAACTTTAGTGGAACATTCAAATCCAAAAAGGACAATTGCGAAGTCTGCTGTGAAGCAAAGCAAAGTAGATTACCTTTCCAACATAAAGGGAGTAGAGCCAACAAATTATTGGAGCTCATTCATGCAGATGTTTGTGGGCCAATGGAGACACCATCATTAGGTGCTTCCAAATACTTTCTCCTGTTTGAAGATGACTTCAGTCGGATGTCCTTCGTATACTTCTTGAAAACGAAAGATGAAGTGCTGAATTGTCTTAAAGATTTTAAAGTACTGGTTGAAACTCAGACAGATTTGAAAATCAAGAAAATAAGATCTGATCAAGGAGGCGAATTCTGTGGAAATGACATTGAAAATTTTTTGAATAAACATGGGATAATACACCAGAGAACAAATGCTTACACACCAGAGCAAAACGGCATGTGTGAGCGAATGAATAGAACCGTGGTGGAGAAGGCAAAATGCTTACTATTTGATGCTGGTTTAGAGAAAATCTTCTGGGCAGAAGCAGTTCATACTGCAGTCTATTTGAGAAATAGAAGTATTGCTTCAGGAATCAAGAAAACACCCTACGAGATATGGCATAAAAGAAAGCCAGATGTGAGCAACCTTAGGATTTTTGGTAGCTGTGTTATGGTTCATATCCCGAAACAAAGACGATTAAAGTGGGATAAGAAGGCTATGAAACAGATTTTAGTTGGCTATAGTGAAACCACAAAAGGCTACAGAGTATATAACCCTGTTACAAAGGTGGTTACTACCAGTAGGGATGTTATTGTGATGGAAAACTCAGAAAAGGCTAAACAAATTCAAGTAAGCATACCATCCAACTTCGAAAACGAAGAAAATTCTGTTTCAGTGGGAGATTCTGAAAAATCTGAAAGTATTACTGAAAATTCATTTAATTTTGAAGACAGTCAAACAGAAATTGATGAATACTTACCAGAAAGCAGTGAATACTTACCAGAAACTGAGACGGAGCTTCCTGAAAACATAAGGAAATTCGGAAGACCTCCCAAGCCCAAACATTTTGACGATTACGTTACCTACCTGTGTTTGGAAGAAAATCCAGATCTAGAAAACCCTGTGTCCTTTCAAGATGCCTTATCACGACCAGATGGAGGGAGATGGCAAGAAGCCATATCGAAAGAGTTGCAATCTTTTGAAGAAAATGCAGCATGGGAGTTGGTGGATCTTCCAGAAGGTGGTAGTGTTGTTGAGTGCAAGTGGGTGTTCCGAAAAAAGGTAGATAGTGATAACAATGTAACCTATAGGGCAAGGCTTGTCGCCAAAGGTTTTACACAAAGATATGGTATTGATTTTGAGGAAACCTTTTCCCCAGTTATCCGACATTCAACTTTAAGGTTATTAATAGCTTTATCTGTGCAATTAGATTTGAATATTATACATTTAGATGTT
Organism: Zygogramma bicolorata; assembly: GCA_032362365.1. NCBI lineage: Eukaryota > Metazoa > Arthropoda > Insecta > Coleoptera > Chrysomelidae > Zygogramma > Zygogramma bicolorata. The sequence goes on along the minus strand of JAVJAQ010000861.1, from coordinate 88,422 downwards.
ACAACTGCATTCTTGAATGGAGAACTGAGGGAAAACGTTTTTATGAAACAGCCTGAGGGTTTTGTTGTTTCTAATCAACAAAATAAAGTTTTACAGTTGAAGCGAGCTATATACGGTTTGAAGCAGTCCTCACGAGTTTGGTATAAAAAGGTAGAAGTTGTATTAGATGAGTTGAATTACAAAAAATCTGAATACGAACCTTGCCTCTTTATAAAACATGAGAATGGCTTCATGACCGTAATAGCGCTTTATGTTGATGATTTTTTCATTTTTTTTAATTCTAAGACAGAAACAAATTCTTTGAAGTGTGAATTAGCATCTAAATTTAAGATAAAAGATTTAGGGCAGATAAGAAATTGTTTGGGAATGAGAGTTAGTGTAAATAAAATGAAAAATGAAATTTTCTTAGATCAGGAGCAATATGTAGGTCAAATATTGAAAAAGTTCAACATGTTTCATTGTAAGGAAGTGGGTACACCAATTGAAACAAATGTAAACCTATCTAGAGATGAAAATTGTGAGGTAAAATTCCCATATCGACAGCTTATAGGTAGCTTAATGTATTTGGCGATCCTGACTAGGCCAGACATAGCTTTTTCAGTAAGTTATCTCAGCCAGTTCAATAATTGTTTTAATGAAACACACTGGAAGCAAGCAAAACGTTTATTGAAATATTTACAATGTACAAAGTCATATGGTTTAAAATTCAGTAAAATTGGCCCAGAGCTGACCGGTTTTGCTGATGCAAATTGGGGTAGTAATTCTTTGGATAGAAAGTCATACACAGGTTTTTGTTTTACACTTTCCGGTTCTACTGTTTCGTGGGAGAGTAGAAAACAAAAAACTGTTGCATTAAGTAGCACCGAAGCGGAGTATATGGCTATATCTGATGCCTCAAAGGAAGCCATATATATTTAAAAAAATTTGCTCAGTGAATTAACTTTAAATTGTAACTCTATAATTATTTTCAATGACATTCAGAGTGCGCAAAAGCTGGCTGCAAATCCTACATTGCATAAACGATCGAAGCATATAGATGTACGTTATCATTTTGTCAGAGAGGCTGTGGCCGATAAATTGATTTCTTTAAAGTATCTACAGACAGCTGATATGCCCGCTGACATGTTGACAAAAGGCCTAAATTCTCAAAAGCATCATAAATTCTTGGATAAACTTGGAATTGTTGAAATGAATCAATGATATTTTTTTACTATTTTTGTTCTAAGTTGTTTTTTTGTTCTCTTTGAATAATGTGTGCTAGTGGGAGTGTTAGTTTAATAGAGCCCAACATTATTAGAGTTCAGTGGCTGTAGCACCATCTATTGTTTGTAGCTTCTACTATTGTTACCGACTGTTTACTGTAATACCGATATGTTATCTGACGTTACGAATTATGTCTAAATAAAGTCAGTCTGTGCTGAACAACGAACGTGAAAGCTGTTAGTTTTATTTCGCTCAACAAAAAGACAGTATAGTACCTCTTCACACTCATCCTGATTGATGACCTCTACACTTCCATTATTTATATCAGTTTGATTGTTGATCACAGTATCAGAATCATGTAGATTTGGAAAACCTAAGACTGTCTTTCCATTGGCGACTCTGAGAATTGCCTGAATCACAGGATCCCAGTCAGGTTCTTGTGATAGACCACCTCCCGTTTCTCTCCAATACTGTTTATTCTCAGCTGCTCATTTTCTTGCCTTCGTTTTCAGATTTTCATATTTTGATATCAACTGATTTTGGACTGAGGTGGCCTTTACTTGATGGAAATCCATAGTTATTACGCTATAAGGTAGACACGATTAAACTTCCACAAAATTGACACTTCAACTAAAAGGGGCATTTTGCAAAAAAAACTAATAGTATTTGATTATGAAATCGACCCTAAGATATGTTCAGCTTTGGATCTGTTTCATGTTCCATGACAGGATAGAAAATCAAAACAAGAGATCCGAATTTTAGGCGAACTTTCTCGAAATGATTTGAAAATTATGTGATACATTTTTGGACTCGAAAATTATCAGCGGGTACCTGGAATTATTTGGTAAACGGCAACACTATGGTCGTTCTCGATTCACTTCGGTATTACTCAAGCGGTATATCGCTTTCTAATTTTGTGGAAATTTAATCGTGTCTACCTTATAGCGTAACAACTGATTTTGCCTGATGGCTTGGTCCTTTGGCATTGAATAGTCCCACCACGACTCCAGACAACACAATAATAACACAGGTCTGCAAGCAACGAATGAAACTCAAAACAGTCAAAACCCAAACAATTTTCTGTCATTAGTGTCTATGAACCCGGTACCTGAAACGATTCTTACTGTTTCAGGGATACCAACATTGCTAAATTTCATTAAATGGTCATTTAGTTAAAATGCCACCATAATGTGATTATGAGATCACCAGCTCTCTATAATTCATTTCAATGACACTTCAACTAAAAGGGGCATTTTGCAAAAAGAACTAATAGTATTTGATTATGAAATCGACCCTAAGATATTTTCAGCTTTGGATCTGTTTCATGTTCCATGACAGGATAGAAAATCAAAACAAGAGATCCGAATTTTAGGCGAACTTTCTCGAAATGATTTGAAAATTATGTGATACATTTTTGGACTCGAAAATTATCAGCGGGTACCTGGAATTATTTGGTAAACGGCAACACTATGGTCGTTCTCGATTCACTTCGGTATTACTCAAGCGGTATATCGCTTTCTCTGTCTTATTCACATGAGAAAGATATGCCGCTGTCAAAAATTTGGACATTTTCATGTCAACCGTTTATGAACCAAGCCAAAGCTCAATCGAGAACGACATGCCTTCAGCAAGGACATCAAAACATCATTACAGAGGATGACTAGTTCCCTATTCTGCAATGTTATCCTGACAACTGACGTCACCGCGATTCCTTTTGTAGTTCATATTTGTATTTCATAACAGAGTTCAACTAATACGATGAAGTTTCAACTAATCTAATGGAGATCAGTTTGATTCGACTCCTTTTCAGTTTTGTTTTTTCACTTGCCATTTTGATAATTAGTTTTTCTTTGTGAAATTCAGTTTATATGTTGAACCTGTGCTCTTAACTCACTGTAAACCCAATATATAATGGGAATTCTGATACTTCATACTGCATATCATGAATTCTCAACAATAAAGATAAATATCAATAATAAAACATTTATGAACCCGAAAAATATATGTTTTTGAGTAAGTGTAAGGAATCGTGCTGGCGTCATTGACAAGACAATAAAATTGGAGAATCGGGCCATCCTGTGTAATCATGTTTAATGTCTTTGGGCTTTCATGACAGTTCTTCACATAGCATTGCGAAATACATCAGAGGGAGAAAGGTTTAAGCCGCAATTTCATGGGCCGCGATTGCTTCTCGAGCTTCAAAATTTTCGTTGCCGCCGCAAAATTCATGGAGTTCAAACGTACGAACTTTACGGCAGTAAAGCTGGTTGTCAGTTATCATTTGGAACTATCTATCGTGTCTTATCAGTACTTTTTTGTGTGCTGTTTGGCTATTGTTGTATTGCTTATATGTGTGCATGTAGCTCATTTGTTCCTCAACTTTTTAAATCAAGAACAGAATGAATTCGGTATGACTATTCCTATATAATATTGTATTGTCTTATAGAAAAACAAAGAAATGAAATGATACTCTGATATTCTATTCAATAGAAGTAAATCCTTGAGGAATTAGGATAATTACACGTTCTTCATTTCCTTTCACTTTCACTTGGGGTTTGGGTTAACTGTTGTGAGGTGTGGAATATTATAACAGAGTGAGAGCAGAATAGCTCTTAGCCGACACCCCCCTGCCCGCCACATGCCAGAAAATATAAAATCTCTATACGGTGCTATAGGTTATTAGGCATCCAGATCACGTGACATCTAGGGGGCAAAGACCAGTTTTATCATGAAAATGGCACCAAAATATCCATGGGAACAAGGCTAAAGGAACATGAGAGAAACTGCAAACTAGGGCAAACTGACAAGTCGGCTGTGGCGGAACACGCACTTAGTGAGGGTAACCACAGGATTCTGTTTGAAAATGCAAAACTGATTGCATCCAACCAGGAATACCATAGCCGACTGGTACGGGAGGCAATAGAAATCCACGAACACACGGATAATCTCAACAGAAAAGAAGAAGCTGTCAACCTCAAAGGATTATGGAATCCCATTTCAAGAAAATCGATAATAACTGCAGGGAGTTCTTCAGATAATAATGATGATTATTCTCCGAACCCAGATGAGGTAAACAAGGAAATCAATATTAATGACAATTCCCCTACTCCGAATGGAATAATTAGCACCGCAAACTACCTGTATCGGCATTAATACAACTTGCGAAGAAAAAATCTCCAGTCATCGAAGTGAATTTCAAGATGAATGAGCCTCTGAAGAAGCTAGCCACTCGAGCCAGCGAAACGTCAGAAAGAAATTCCAAAAAACGACGGCCTTCAAACCCGAATAAAAGTAGTGATATTTGGAAAAATTGACGCTCTACCATAAAAAGTCAGCTACAATGACGTGGCATCTGACGACAGTCTATTATCCGTAAGGCGAAGAAACTAGCCAGAGAGGAAGAACAGGAGAAAATCGACAACAAGAGCGGCCCACCAGCACCTCAGGTGGAGGCCACGGTTGTCGAAACAATCCGAACAGTGGCACCCACCGCAAAGCCCCAGGAATCTGCAAAACCGCCTTCAGTCGTGATAAGAGCGACTGACAAATGGAACAAGATCTCAACTGAACTGTCGGATCGTCAGATCCAGTTCACCAAAGCGAAACTATTGTCGGACGGAATCCACATTAGCACAGCAGATGGGGTCAGTTGGAGGAAACTGACCAAATTCCTCGGAGAAAACAGGCTTGAATTCCATACGTTCAGCCTAAAAAAGGATATCCCACTGCACGCAGTGATAAGGGGGATACCAGAAAACGTCACTCCCAGTGACGTAAAGATCAGCCTAGAGGGGCAAGGCTTCACCGTCATCGAATGCCACAGGATGACGTCAAGACGGACGAGGAAGGAGCTACCGCTCTTCCTCGTAAAAGTACCGCGGACGGAGAAGCGGATTTTCAAAGTAAACAGGTGCGTTCACCTAGTAGTGGCGGTGGAACCACAAAGGCAACGGCGGGGATTAATATCCCAATGCTACCGATGCCAGCTCTTTGGGCACGCGCAACGATGCTGCCACGCAACTGCACGTTGCGTGAAGTGTGCTGAAAACCACGAAAGTAGCACCTGCACAAAACCCAGGGAGGAGCCAGCAAAGTGCGCCAACTGTAAGAAGGCGCACCCAGCCAGCTACAGGGGATGTAAAATGTTCCCTAAAGCGTGGCAAACGCCGCACAAACTACTCCAAGCAAAATCGGCCCCCAAGCCGAAGCAGCCAGAGAGGAGACCAGCTCCAAAGTCCGACAACAAAAGAAACGCGGCCCCAAGAACAAAGCCGCAGGAATCGCAAGGTACCGGCGGAGCGGACCTGAGTGCGATTCTAACAAAGCTGACAGATGAGCAGAAGAACATGGCCCACGCCTTATTGTCTGCACTAATAGAGGGAGCCGGAAAACGTTAATGGCAGTACAACGAATACCGGAAAACCTCGTGATAGGATCCTGGAACGCGAACGGCGCTGCAGGACGCAAGAATGAGTTAATGGAACTGTCGTCGCGTCTATCCATTGACGTTATGGCGGTCCAAGAAACCAGACTTCGAACCACGCAGAACTATCATATTCCAGGGTACAACACGTACAGAGCAGACAGGCCAGGCCAGCGGGCAGCGGGAGGCGTGGCCATACTAGTGAAGAACGACCTAGTGCAAAGCGAAGATCGGAAGCCGGAACTTCAGGGCGGCGAGGCAGTCGCAGTCACAGTGAAGTTGAGACGGCACGGACAGTTGAGAATCGTATCTGTGTACCTGCCTCCGCGGGAACACATAGCGAGGACCGACATAGCCGAGATATTTCCGGATCACCATCCAACAGTCGCCATAGGTGAAGTCACGCGAATGGAACTGCAGGAACGAGAACCGGAAAGGCCGAGAGCTAGCCAGGTGGATGAACGAGTTCGACGAACTAGCAATCGTCTCCCCAGCAGAACCAACCCATTACCCCCATGCTGGCGCACAACCAGACGTACTAGACTTTGCCATAGTCCAGAACATCACCACCTCCGAGATGGAAGTTCTGGACGAAGGATCATCGGACCACAATCCCATCCTACTGACCGTAGGAGACGGAGAAATGGAACCGGTAGCACAGGAAAAGAGGATAGTAGACTGGAGCAAATTCCAACGCACTGTCCACGACGAGATAGGACCAATTCCACTCATCAATTCGATGGGCCAATTGGAGGTAACCACCAGTAACCTTCAAAAGGCGATTCTCAAATCCATGGAGCGAAGCGCCCGGAACGTCCAATCCCCACGCTTCAATCTACAGGACGAACTAACACCGGAGGTAACGGAACTCATTAGAATTCGAAGACGCCTAAAGAGAAGATACCAACGGACACTTGCCCCAATGGACAAGAGTTGTATGCACAGGGCCAGCAGAACGCTGCGGCTAGCGCTGCAAACACTCCGAGACCAGAAATGGAAAGACCGTTTGGCAGAACTCAACACCGAGGATCAATCTGCATGGAAAATGCAGAAAGTTCTAAGGCACGGCCGTCGAAAACCATGCCCTCCCATACATGGAGAACACGGCATAGTATACACAGATCCTGAAAAAGCAGAAGCATTCGCGGACAGCTTTCAGAAACAGTGTAGAGAGGATAATAATGCTTTCGTTACCGAAGAGGAAGAGAACGCCGAGCGGCAGATCGAATCGGCATCGAAGAGAATTAGACGCCAGCGCAGGGACAACGCCCATCCCATAGACCCGACAACCCCCGAGGAAGTCAGAGGCATCGTAAGAAGTCTCGCTACTCGGAAAGCCCCAGGCCCGGATCAAATACCGAACCGGGCACTCAAAGCCCTACCCAGGAAAGGAATAGTAGCATTGACTAACGTCATAAATGCTATTCTCCGGTTCCAACACTTCCCATCCCAGTTCAAGGAGGCCACGGTCATCATGATCCCGAAGCCAAACAAGAACCATACCTTCCCAGAGAACCACAGGCCGATAAGTCTGACATCCTCGATGAGTAAGGTGGCGGAACGCGTCATTCTGAAAAGACTCGAGGAACAGACAGAAGCACTGAACGTCCTGCCAGACGAACAGTTCGGATTCAGGTCGGAACACTCGACAGAACTCCAAGTTCTTAGAGTGGTCGAATTTGCGACAGAAGGCTTCAACCTAGCGAAAGGACACCACACAGGAGCGATATTCCTAGACGTTTCCAAGGCATTCGATAGGGTCTGGCACGACGGACTCGTGGCCAAAATGACTGATTTTGGATACACGAGGCCAATGGTCAGACTAATCGACTCATTCCTGATGGACCGACGATGTCAATGCAGAGTGGGGAGTGTGCTTTCCGAATGGAGAGTCCTGGAAGCAGGAGTCCCACAAGGAGCAGTACTTTTCCGCACCTCTTCTCAGTGTACACAGCAGACGTACCAAGGCCGGAGAACAACCATAACAAGTTGGCACTCTACGCTGATGATACAGCTCTGCTGGCGAGATCCCCCAGCCACACATTGGTTACGAGGTATCTGCAACGGCAGGTAAATAGACTCGGGCAATGGGCCAGTCTATGGAAAATAGCGATCAACCCTGATAAGAGCCAGGCGATACTATTTTCACGGAGGAGAGTAGAACCTGCAGGACACGTCATCCACAACGGTCGAGAAATCCCATGGACGAACGAAGCCAAATACCTAGGAGTCGACTTGGACAACAAGCTGACTTTCAGGTCCCACACCCGACAGAGGTTGAACCTGGCGAAAGCCGCACGGCACAACCTCAATCCCATAATAGGTAGAAGAAGTAACATGGATCTCCAGGTGAAACTGCTTCTTATCAAAACGATCCTGCTCCCCATTGCACTGTATGCCTCGGCGGCATGGGGCCATTGCGCGCAGTCATACAGATCAATGTTCCAAACGTTTATGAACGTCTGCTTGCGGGCGGCCGTAAACGCTCCTTATTACTGCCCCAACCGATATATCTACCGGGACCTGAACCTAAGTATATGGCACGTCGACGAATACCTGCGAGACCACGCCGAAAGCATCTTCGAGCGTATCAGGAGCAATCCAAACCCAGCGCTGCGTGACCTCCACAACGCACTGAACATGGACGATCCAAGATTCCGCGAGAGGGACAAACACCCGAGGCCTTCCAAGCAAAACCTGAGACCACATCCAAGAGTCGCCCGCAGGCGGCTTAGGTGAGTATAAGAGTCGCATCAGCGACTCGGGTAAGTACACTCCACACCACACACACAGACATCGCGCGCGAACACATAAACCGATCCGCGACAGGCGAGAACTGTCCCGGAGAGGTCGGGGGGACCACCATGCAAAAAACTGCAACACAGCAGAGTCAGGTAGAAACCAAAGTAAGAGATAGAGAGGAAGCAATAGCACCTAAAGGCTGATTTCCAACCGAAGCGGGTTAGATATCAATCTTGCTGAAGTGCCCAGCAGCAGGTTGAGGACCGCTCCTGAGAGGGCGGGGGTGAAAAGGAAAATGCAGGATGGCGAGGTCTCGTATTCAGGCAACTGGATATGGCATCACGTCATCCTGGGCGCTCAACCCCGGGGGGGGGGGGGCATGGTGGTGGAATTAATTAGTCGAGTTCGGAGGTCGAAATTCAATCATCACCTAGAAGATGGCAAATGAGACTTTGCCGAAACGTTGTGACAATTATCCTTCAGAGGATCAAAACCACAGAACACGGAATGGAACCCGAAAACACAATTCATCATACTTCGTCCGTGAGAATCTTCATGATAACATATATATATATGGAAATGCAGTTCCATGCTCTGTGCTCACACTGGGCCATGTGCTCTGTTCACGCAACAAGTCGCTAACGTTGAGATGTAAAATGAAAGAAAAATAATTTTTTTTCCGAATTGTTCTGGTAATCATTTGCACATGTACAAATTCGTGCACTTTAATGTAATATGGATGAATGGTGCTATTTCATCATAGTGATATTTTCGGAGATATGTTTTCCGGTTTTTGTGAATGTTTCTGATAAGAAATGTTTTTTCTGTTTGTGATGGACAAGGATTTTTCATCTGCTGTTTTATACCTAATCTCACATTAATGTCTTGAAAAAGAAAATACAGTTTTACGTAAGCTCGACAATTTAATAAAGAGTTTCACTATATCAGGCCAAACTCAATTTATGACTGCAACCCCAAGGTCAATTTTCCTTGCATGAGGATTTTCCAAATTTAGACGGTTTCTCCAACTAGTCCAGTCAAGAGACTACCCTTCTCTATATTTATATATATATATATATATATATATATATATATATATATATATATATATATATATCTTTTGAGAAATAATCTCTTCGATTATGGTTTTCGCAATCTGTCGCCTATCCAGGAACTCTTCCAAGTTCTCCATTTCATCTGAAGGATTGATGACTACACAATGTATAAAAAACCTGCCTTATATATGAAATGAAAGTCGAAACTACATTCCTATAGCTCCAATAAAGCTTTTCCTTTAGTTTTCTATAATAATTTTTCAAACAAACAAAATTCTTACCAGTATTTTTACAACTTTATCAGTGAACCCAGCACATAACTTTGAAAAATATAAGTTTGAATCCTAATAATGTCATTATAATAAGAAAAATTTCATTATACTGAGAAAAAAGTCGTTATAATGAGAAAAAGTCATTAGAATGAGAAAAATGTCATTACAATGAGAAAAAAGTCAATATAATGAGAAAAAAGTCATTATAATGAGAAAAAAATCATTATAAAGAATTTTATAAAAAAAAAAGTACGACTACTAAGTAGGATTCTACCTAACCCCATGACTCATATAGAGGGGCACTTTATTCTTGCATCAAATTGTTTCAATTATTCAACAGCAGCTCTCAATCAGCATTTCAATAAACGGCTATGACCCTTACGCCCCAGGGGACATGAATTGTGCCTTCAAATGACTATCGAATTCAGCATGGATTATTTTGACCAGAGCGAACGTATACTGTGTTTAGACTATAAAAGATATACAAGGATCAACATAGAACAATTCAATATCAAAATCGGCTCGGTATAATAATTGAAGGGGTGAGTGGATGAAAGATGTATGTAACAAAAACCTAGTATCGAGATATTTGACCTTGAAGTTGTCATGGCATGGTGGTGTTTTTATTGTATTACTTGATTTTTTTGAAGTCCTATGTGAACCATACTGTTGTTAAATTTTGGTAAGGCAAAAGAAACGACTGAATATCTGCTGAATAATGAAAAAATAATAATTTTCATTGTACATACCTCCTTCTTCCAAAATTTTTTTTCATAATTGCATTTGTCAGAAGGAACGAAATTCCATTTAATTCCGTCTCTGAAATATACTTTTTCATTCAGAACATCTTTTCTTCTATTCATAAGTTCCATTTTTTATGGTAGGTCCTCAGTGTCTCTGAAATGATGTTCCATATCAATAACCATGCTTTTTTTTATTGGAAGAGACAATAATTCCACGATACTGTTGAGAGGTACAAATAGTTTGGTGTTTTTTCAGTATTTTTTCTATCCGACCAAAATCCCGGTCCGAATCCAAGTATGAATGACCTACTTCAGGAAACTTGTGGTCGATTATTTTGAATATATTTTTTGTATAAAATATTGATAAATACAGAGAATAAGGAGATTTTTGTTCTGCTCTGCACAGGAGTCGGTCCAAATAATAGAATGATTTTTTTGTTTGAGTGCCAGTTCAACTTCAATGGTTCCTGAAAGACAACTGGAAATCTCACTACTACCCCTACAGGCTATGTCTCCGGTCCACGTGAAAAAAACTGTCTTGTCCACTTCTTTAGTTATGATGTGAATGCCTAAATTATAGAACCACATTTGACGAAGATAAAATGCTTTCGAAGTACTGAGAATTTTTGGCTAGTTCTCTATCGACTTCCTGAGCCGCAGAAGCTGCTTTGTAGTTTTCGGTATGTTCCTCATTTGCATTACCTAAATCGCAAGTGCTGCAAATGTCACTTTTGGGATGTCCAAATGAAAAATTAAATTCGTTGGTGAAGATATAGCGGTACAAATGTGCATTCTTTGACTTTGAATCGATCAGGGACTTTGTCAGCATTACGTGTCAATTTAAAGTTTATGCATGAGTGGGAGTGTCAGAAGAGGAGAAAGGTACTTTTTATGGGTATTACAATATATCCTTCACGGACCAGTCACGAGTGTATGCATACATAAGCCTATGCAATTAAAATCAATTACTACGTTATATATAAACAAATATAAACTTACTGAATTGCTTTGTCCATTGGTGAACGAGAGTCTTCGAAGAACGTTCCCGACGCCAATGACAAATTCTGGCATTTTGTCGACTTTGGGCACCGGAAACGACCAACACCAAGATCTTGCTCGATCAACCGCATCTGAACCTTGTGGCTGTTACATTTCTTGGTCGACCGAAGGATACCTTGCTGCTGAGCCCAAGTGATGCCATCAATCGGACTCTTTGGAAGCGAGTTGAGGTTCCATAGACGAACATAGTTTGAAGCCTCAACGAACAAATTTGAAGAAAAACACCTGCACTCAACGAAGTCTAAACTACAAATGAAAAAAACACGTAGAGTGAAAAAACTGAAACAAAAAGTACGTCCAAACGCAATGAGAGCTAACAGACGACTGAAGTGCGAGAAGCGCCGCAACAATGAAGTAACGATTTCGATGAAAAAATCAAAGAAAACATCTGCGCATGCGCTTGGAAGAGTGGCGACGCATGCGCTGTGCTTGTCGAGCATCAAAACTTACGCCACCTATCGCGAAACACGATTTGAAGATTTTTTTTATTTGACCCTTGCGGACGCTAGGGGGCATGTCGATCGACTCAGAATAAAAAGTTGCGTCGAAAAATATGTAGGTTTGTCACCTGGTGGCAATCCGGTAAACCGAATGTCAGAGGTGGAAGTATCAAACCAATAAACCAAGTTCTTCTCACATTGAGATTTTATGCACTTGGATGTATGCAGAAGGCAGTTGCTGATATTACTGGTGTATCGACTTCTTCAGCATGTAGGATCATAAACAGAGTATCAAATGCAATTGTTCATTGCACAGTCAGCGCATCAAAATGTGTGAAACAAATGAAGAGGTGGAAAGTTTTGCAGCAAAATTTTATCAAATTGCGCGATTTCCTCGAGTCATAGGTGCAATAGATTGCACACTAATAAAAATGGAGGAGAAGACGCTGAAATTTTTAGAACAAGAAAAAATTATTTCGGTCCAAATGTGCAAACAGTTCCAGATAGTGAATTGAAAATCAGAGACATTGTGGCAAGGTGGCCAGGCTCATGCCATGACCAAACCATATTCAATAATAGTAGATTGATGGTGAGATTCGAAAATGGTGAATTTGGCACATATATGCTACTAGGAGACGGTGGCTATAACCTGAAACCCTATCTGTTGACAAAACTGAAAGAAGCTCAAACACCTGCAGAAAACTTATATAATGAGTCCATTATTAGAACACGATGTGTTTTTGAAAGGCAGTATGGTGTGTGGAAACGTAGATTTTCAATTCTTAAACTAGGAATGCGAGTGGAACTAGAAACTATTTTCAGCATAATTATTGCAACTGCAATATTACACAATTTAGCCATTGATGAAGATGAAGACATTCCAGAAGAATGGTTGAATGAGGATGATAATAACATTGACCTGATTCCGCAACATCATGATCACAATAATTTGGGGCATAACAATAGGCAGTTGTTGATTTTGAACCATTTTGCAAGGTTGTAGATAACTTTTTTCTTCAAGGAATAGTGATTGTTTTTTTTTCTTATTAGTACATGAATATTACCAACAAGGAACAATACAACTATTATTAGTTTCACAATTTACTTAATATTCTCTACAAGCGAGTGGTTACTATCATAGCATTAGGTATCATATGATTCTAAACTCACTGATTGTTATTTTTAATTCCTGATGTGTTCTATACATTATTTTGTCAGTCTTAAAAGAAACATGTGGAAAAACATTGTATTCCAACATGAATATCACCTGTATGTGTACTTATTCTTTTCATAATAAAACAATTGCTGAAAAATATTTTTCATTCAAGTTCACTTCTCTTTCTTTCAATAATTATTCACATCTCAATATTTTTTTTTATTACATGTTCTTTTTCCTCCCTTCGTCTTTCTCAATAAGTTTTTTTTTTCAATATTCTTCTTTGGCACATTGCAAAGAATTCGAAATTGGCATTGTTGGTCTCAGTTTTTTATTCTTCGGTGTTCTTATTTGTTTTGGTGTATACCTTGACCAATCAATCATCTGAATATCTGCATGCTGGGTACTTATCATGTTGACTTCTGGCAACGATGCTTCTGATTTTGTATATTTGTGAAACATCTTCGGGAGATCTTGGAACAACATCCTATGAGTAACAAAAATATATTTTATGTCAAATTGGAATATCTCGAAATATTTGAAGTTAATGATCAAACCCACAAAATCTTTCACTACTATCAGCTCTGCATTTTCTTCATCTCCTCCCATCACCACAAATAGCTGAAAAAAATATTTAATTTTGTCAAGTATTTCAAAAGACACCTCTTCATACTCATCCTGATTGATGACTTCTACACTTCCATTATTTATATCAGTTTGATTGTTGATCACAGTATCAGAATCATGTGGATTTGGAAAACCTAAGGCTGTTTTTCCATTGGCGACTCTGAGAATTGCCTGAATCACAGGATCCCAGTCAGGTTCTTGTGATGGACCACCTCCCGTTCCTCTCCAATACTGTTTATTCTCAGCTGCTCATTTTCTTGCCTTCGTTTTCAGATTTTCATATTTTGATATCAACTGATCTTGCCTGATGGCTTGGTCTTTTGGCATTGAATAGTGCAGAAACTTCCACCCAAGCTTGACTCTAATGAAAAGTAAGGGCATTACAGTACATACTGAAAATCTCTGTTCAAATAGTTAACAAACCTTGTCATGATTGGTTACTTTATCTGTTGTATTGCACTGAATAACACTTTTGAATTTTTCGACCTGCTCAATAAGAAGTAATTCCTCTCCTCTCCGATCGGAGATGAATAAGCCTCTGAAGAAGCTGGCCACTCGCGCTAGCGAAACGTCAGGAAGAAATTCCAAAATACGACGGCCTTCAAGCCCGAAGAGCAGTAGTTATACTAATGTTCACTGTTAATCATTTATTGAAAGTTTTTCAACGTTGATTAAATCTCCCTATTCAGATAACCACTAGGCAATGAATATTTTTCAACGCCTTATAGAAACACCGTTGGTTATTTGCCAAGTAGATTTGAGACTTGTTATGAGCGTTCCAACGTTGTCTGGCGGGAATTTCTACCGATTGAGGTTATGTATAAAGATTGAAAATGGCGAATAATGGTTTTATTTTACTGATTAATGCTGCCAATGATGAGGAAGAGCGGTAGAGAAAGAGTTTTTTACAGAAGACTTCATGGGTATACAAGATAAATCTCAAATTTTGCAGATTGCAGAACAGAGTTTTGAGGAGAGGACTGAGGGATCAGAGTGATCCATTAAATATGCCTGAGAATCAATTTATAAGTCTGTATCGCCTGTCAAGGGATATGGTGAGTCAGTTAATCGAGACTCTGGGACCTCACCTACCTCAAGGAGTGAGGGAAGAATTATTTATCCCTCACAAGTTGAAAGTAAATATTCTCGATGACCAGAATTTCTTTTCTATGAACCGCCCCCTGATATTTCATTTCAGATAATGGTTGCACTCAATTTTTTTGCTCAAGGTAGCTACCAAAAGGCAGTGGGTCAGGATCATTTTGTGTCGATGAGTCAGAGTTCAGTGTCAAGATGTATTACAGCTGTGATCACTGCACTCGAAACATTGTACTTTAAGATCAGTTTTCCAGTTAATGAAAAACAGCGCTCCACAGTTAAACAGGGGTAATTCATTTATTTTTTACTAATTAATTGATTCACATTCATATTCCATAGGTTCATGGAGATGAGAAACGGTTTTCCCGGTATCATAGGTGCTGTAGATGGAACCCATATTGCTATTGTTGCACCTTCAGTTAATAATGAGATTGGTCCACCATTGCTTTTCTATAATCGAGAAGGATATTATAGTCTCAATGTTCAAATTGTAACTAAATACATTATTGGGGTCATATATACTGAATTTCAAAATTAATTTTTTTTTCAGATATGTGATTCAAAACTGAAAATATTAGGAATGAATGCTCGATATCCGGGTTCTGTACATGATTCAGCAATCTGGACCACAAGCCAAATAAAACAGCTTCTTCAAAATAACTATGCAGTTAGAGATCACTCATCTTGGTTAATAGGTATTCTTGAAACAAGGAAGATTCTTGTTCCATGATTTCCTGTACTGTAAACTCGAAATGTTCATTTTATAGGTGACTCAGGATATCCTCTCGAACCATGGCTGATGACTCCAATTCAAAACAACAACTTAACACCTGCTGAAGAACGTTATAATGCAGCACACAAAAGCACACGAAATGTTGTGGAAAGATGTATAGGTGTACTCAAAGGGCGATTTAGATGTTTGCAGAAACATAGGGTTCTCCATTATACACCTTTAGTGGCAGCAAAAATTGTTTACAGTTGTGGTGTACTTCATAACATTTGTATTGAACGGGGTGAAGAGGCCATTCATATTGAAAATGGTAAATATACTTAAATCAGGAATATTTCTTTGATGTGCTTTGAAATGTTGCTATTTTCAGACTTTGGGTATGAAGATGAAGTTGATAATGTTGATGTCCGTAATCCAAGAATGAACCTCAACAACCAGGGACAACTTAGAAGAAACAGAATCATAAGAAATCATTTTAATAATTAGTATATTTTATTTTTGGTATATTGTAAAAAATCGATTTATTGCATTTAACACTTTGTTAACAGATGACAAAACAAAGAAAAGAGACTTGCACCTCAGATTGTGTTGGGTTTCAAATAGTAATAAATTTTTTTTCGTTGTTTTTGTCATTCCTGAAAAAAAAAAGAATTATTCATATTGATTATACTCGTTTAACACTTTACTTTTTCTCAATATTTTTTCCTGCCTCCTTCTCTTATAATGAAAGCGGATTTCTGTATCTTTTTCGGCTTGCATAACCCAAGTTCGATTATATTCATGCCGACTATTACCAACTCATTTAGAATACCTATTAGCCAATTTTCCAAATCACTCAAGTATTCATTCAATGGTGGACCACCACCTGTTTCTTGTTGGTGTCTGAATATTTCTCTAGCTTTTTTCTTTGTTCTGCTAGTCCATTCTAGAAAAGTCTACTGAAGGAAACCAAAATCAGCAAACAACTTGAGCAAACACATATACTGTACCTGACGCCATTCATTTTTATTTCTAATTGGCCCTTTAAAGTATTTAATTCTGAACACAGTTTATTGAATTCGTCCTCTGGAATGTTTCCCTTAAATTTGAAATTTTCTAGATATTGTAGATATATTTTCAATTGCTCTGCACTGGTCTTTTTGGATCTTACTACAAAATTGAAATAAGTTATCCATATGTACAAATATAATATACTTTATTGAAATTCAGTTACAAATCAGTCTCATTATTTTAATAATGGTAATTTAGTAAATAATGGTAAACATTCAAACATAAATAAAATTTTCCTTCTGATAATAAATAATAACAAAAAAATATTCTATGCATTCACAAATGAATCCTCTCATAAAGATCACAAAACTTATTAATGCTGTTAGCCACATTATCGAGGGCTTTGGCAATTCCTGTCAGACCTTTTCTCTCTGTCTCTTGTCCATTTTGATAAGCAGTGAGAAGAGGATTTTGGTGTGATTTTTGTTTTGATTTCTGTTTTTGAGGAACTGATGCCACATCCTCCACTTCAATAAACAGAATTTCTTCATTTTCAAATTGATTCTCACTATTCTCTGTCTCACCTGCTGCATTATCTGAGGGAACTGATTAAGCGGCAGCTACTACCAACTCTTCAGTCTCTGCTCCACTAGCTTCTCCAGCGAGACCTGTTTCAGGCAATTCAAGTCCATCCACAGCCTATGATCCAGTTAACTCCAATAACTTTTTCTCCACGCCAGTCAGTTCCTTTTGTTCCCTAC
Source organism: Zygogramma bicolorata (assembly GCA_032362365.1). Classification (NCBI taxonomy): domain Eukaryota; kingdom Metazoa; phylum Arthropoda; class Insecta; order Coleoptera; family Chrysomelidae; genus Zygogramma; species Zygogramma bicolorata. The sequence continues at coordinate 71,123 of JAVJAQ010000861.1, read as the reverse complement.
CCCTTTTCCTGACGGCACTTTTCCTCTCGCGAAATACCTACAATAATTAAAATTCATTTTACCCCTTTTTCACAGAAAATTATAAATCAATTACCTTTTTCCAGTCCTGACAATTGCGAGTGGGGCCGTCACCAGTAGCATTCAATTCCACAGTCATCTTTTCCCAAATTTGTGTGATTATTTTGGGGTCATCCCATGGGTTTAATTTTCCAGTTCGTAAAATATCGTAATTTTCCAGGTAGTTCACGTACATACTAAACTGTTTTTTTGAGGTACGTTTTTTCTTATCCATTTTGGATAAAAAACTGACTTTCACCCTCATTGTAGTTTCAACGCTGACAAGAAGTCATCGTTGAAAATGGGTGGTCACCTGAATAGGTTAATTTGCTCAACGTTGAAAACATGCATTGAAAAGTAGTTGACTACTAAACAACGTTGCCTCGTTTCCAATGGTCACCTGAATAACGCTGAATAACACAGGTCTGCAAGCGAAGAATGAAACTCAAAACAGTCAAAACCCAAACAATTTTCTGTCATTAGTGTCTATGAACCCGGTACCTGATACGATTCTTACTGTATCAGGGATACCAACATTGCCAAATTTCATTAAATGGTCATTTAGTTAAAATGCCACCATAATGTGATTATGAGATCACCAGCTCTTTATAATTCATTCAAATGACACTTCAACCAAAAGGGGCATTTCACAAAAAGAACTAATAGTATTTGATTATGCCAGAAAAAATAAAATCTCTATACGGTGCTATAGGTTATTAGGCATCCAGATCACGTGACATCTAGGGGGCAAACACCAGTTTTATCATGAAAATGGCACCAAAATATCCATGGGAACAAGGCTAAAGGAACATGAGAGAAACTGCAAACTAGGGCAAACTGACAAGTCGGCTGTGGCGGTGTGGTATAGTCACTTGGTTGGTCGAGCGGGAGCAGGGTTTAGAGGTAGCTGGTCGGTGGAAATATACTCAAAACTTCAATAAGGGTGTTTATTGGATAACCCAGTTCACAGGATTGTCGTTTATATGACAGAGTTGGTACTAGACTAACTAATTATGGTTCACAGAGTCTATTTAAATGACCATCATCACGTGAAGAATATCATGTGATCATCACGCCATTAGGCTGATTGTCATTGGCTAGCAAAAGCTCATAGAAACAGTCGAACACACTAGAACTACCTTCGTTAAAAAGTAGAGTTATCATTTCGATTCTTATGAAATAAAATACTTATTCGGCTTTGTCATCAACAATGGTGATATACTTAATGCTATAGAAGAACAAGAATAATTGTGAAATGTGTATACAGCAAATGAGAAAATATGCAATTGAATATAGGGTGTTCCACCACTATATTACACCACCCCCCTATTTGGGAAATTTGTACCTGGGTAAGGTGCAAATTTTTGGCTCATTCTTCCTTTCAGAATTTTCTTCAAGTTCAATTTCATCTATTTCCTCAAAATTTTTATGAGTGTTATCTTTTTTATCATCCGTAGATGCATAATACTTCCGTAAAACCCTGTATACATTGAAAATGCATTTTGCCATTATAACTGAGATCACAAGACAAACAATAATGTATAAAACAGATATGTGCGTTACTTGATGACTCTTCACATTCTTCAATATCATTTCATTTTGTTTAGCCTTCAATGTATCAAGACTGTAACTAATACCACGTAATTTATTTATATGGTCATTATGAATGACTATTTGGTTCAAATTCGAATTAATTTTTGGTAAAATGATATCATCTGGAAGTGAAATTGTTATATTTGGAATACATTGAAACGTTATATTGGAAGAGTAGTCACTTTTTGAACTCAAAATTGAAGAACTAGTATACACTGTACACCCTGGCATTATGTTCAAAATACCTATATAAGAAATGATGAAAGACTTTTTTAAATGTTTACATACTAAATTGATCACTTCCTCATTGGGACATACAAAAATCCAAGAATTAATTTTTGCAAGTTGTATAAATAAGGACTCGGTCAGTTGCATAAATCTTTTTTCGCAAGAATGCGGAATAAAATTGACAGGAATGAACAAATTTGGTTCACATGCTCCATACAAATGAACTAAATGAATAGGCTGTACTTGATCGCAGACATAACGATTTTGAAAAATAGTTATGCATCTTTCCAATTCCTTTCTATCCATGTTGAAGTAATATTGTTTTGACGTATCTATAACCATAATGTCACTTTGAGGAAGGATGAAAGAATATGAATTATTACCTATCTTTACAGGTAGGCTAACAATTTTAATAACATCATATTGCCTTACATTTACTAAAGGAATAACCAATAAAAAACTTAACCTATTATTATGGAAATATACATGTAATTCCCAAACCTTTTGAAGCTCAAAAATAAACTCATCAGTGAGTTTCACTGGAAATGTGAGTTCACTCTGTAAATGGACTTGAATATTTTTGAGATGTTCCAGAAGCATTTGACTATCCACTGCTAGAGAATGAAGTATTCCACGGCGAGAAAATTCGATTATATTGATAATATTTATCTGTTGTGCCGAAAGCTGATCTGATACGGAAACATACGTAATCAGCGCGCTTTGCAGAGATACTACACAGTTTTCTAATTCGATTTCGCTTCTATTGATTTGTTGTAATTGTTTCGAAAGGAAGTTTATATTAGAACTCAAATCGTCAATTTCGCCATATAATACTGAATTATTATATTGTTGAATTACTGATTCAAAAACTGAAGTTTGTTCCTTAACAAGTTCGAAAATGTGATTTTGATTATCATTCAACTTATTAATTTGTTCATCATAATATTCTGCATCTTCATCATCGAGGGTACCAAAAAGAAACTTGGATCCTCGTCCGATAAAGTTGAAAAGGCCATTGGCGTTTCGTTTCGACTTCAACTTCACAGAATCACCTAACAATAATGACATTCTTTGATGCTGAAAAATCAAGACATTTAATTTAACATCAACAATTGGCAAACTTCTTTCACAAACTTTCTCAAAAATTGTTATAGATTTCATCTTTTGGCATAACTTACTAACATCATCACCAAATCACTTAACTGTTTTATACTGCTTTTTATACGGGGATAAATCTAAATAGGTGAGTAATCTCCAACGATTGTTGTATAGCTGAAGTGTTCCTACCTGTTCGAAGAAAATTCCTGGACTTGAGTTTATCTCGGTTATATTGTATTCTTTATCGGACTGCACAGGCTTTCCAAGATATAGTGCGAGCAATCTGTAAAATTTTCATTCATTCATTGATTGGTTTTTATACTATAAAAAGTTTTAATCGATTATTATGAACTTTCACCCTTTTCTTTCCTATTAAAATTGTTGAATTTACGTCTGACTCGATGGAAACAATTTCATAAGGTCCCTTCCACAAAAGCAATAGTTTTTTACATTTTCCTTTAGGTGAACTTTCTTCCTTTAATAAAACCTTGTCACCAGTTTGGAAGTTTACTACATTCAATTTTTTATCGTAATATTTTTTATTATTTTCTTTCGCTGTCAACAAATTTTCGCGAGCTATCATTTGTGCATTTTGCATTCTCGATTTCAATTCGTAACTATAATCATCGTAATTATATAAAACTTCCGGATTTCTAGTTAAAGAAGTGGGTAAGGTAGCTTTATGTCCAAATAGAAGTTCGAAAGGTGTGTAATTCGTCGACATATTGTGGCTAGTATTATATGAAAACATGGCGTAAGGAATCCATGTATCCCAATTTTCTTGACCCCCTTCGATAAAATTTCTCAAATATTCTCCTAACGTACGGTGACTTCTTTCCAGAGCGCCATTAGATTGTGGTCTGAAAGCACAAGTATTGATTTTGTCTATTTTCAACAACTTGCACGTTTCTTTGAAAACTGAACTCATGAAATTGGCTCCCTGATCCGTCAGAATGATCTGGGGTGCCCCAAAAATGCACACAATATTTTCAACAAATGCCTTAGCAATTGTGTTTGCCTCTTGGTCTGGTATTGGAATAGCGCAAGAGAATTTAGATAGATCGCACTGAAACGTTAAGATATATTTATTATTTCTTTGTGTTAACGGCAAAGGGCCCACTACATCCAAGAAACATTTTTCAAAAGGTACTTGGGCAGTGGAGGTTATTTGCAGTGGCATTCGAGTTCGTTTAGAAATTTTATTTTTCTGGCAGACTGAACATGACCTTACAAAGTTTTTAATATCATCGAACATATTTTTCCATGAATAATTTTGCCTAATTCTCTTGAATAGTTTAGAAATACCGATGTGTCCACCAAAACTAGAATTATGGTATTCGAGCAAAATTGTTTGAATTTCATCTTTTGTCAGTTCACGTTGAATTTTGTCAAGAAAAATATAAACAATCACACTTGTATTTTTAAAGATATATCTCAACATACTTCGCAAATATTCCATTTTCAAATGATAAAATTCTTTTTGTTTCGTAATATTAGTAACAAGAACCTTATTTATGTTTTTCTCTCGACAAAACATACTCACATTCACCAGAGCTTCGAAAAGATGTTCATAATTGCATCTTGAATTTTCGTCACCTGGTACATTAGCGAATACAATAAAATTATTCTTTGACTTGGCTATTTTTAATCCGCGCTGGCTATCTTCGTCGAAGTTGCATAAGCGCAGTTTGTGATTTTGTATCAAATTACTAACCAACAGTTCATTTGCGATAATGTTGTTATTGCGAATGAAGGTTACTATGACACTATTCTCAACTTTCTGTGTAAGCACACTCTCATCACTTTCCCGAATATTACTATTCATTATTATCGTTTTCTTAATGTCAGCTAAATACTTTTTGTAATCGAGCTTTGTTTCTGAACTACCTTGATCAGGACCGTCTTCTGAAATTGAGAAAATTGCTCTACTCAAAGCATCAGCATTTGAATTTTGAATTCCTGACTTATGAACGATATCGAAAGTGTACTCCTCCAATTTTAATCTAAATCTTAACAGACGACTCGAAGGATCAGTTACCTTGAAAATCCACGTTAAGGGCTTACAATCCGTTACTACCTTGAACCTAGTACCAAAAAGGTACGGTCTAAAGTGAGAAATTCCCCATACAATCGCTACTAACTCTTTTTCGGTTGCAGAGTAATTGATTTCTGCTTTCCTGAGACTTCTCGAGGCGTAAGCTATAGGCAAATCCCGACTGATTTCGCCTTGTGATAAGATAGCGGAGATCCCGTAATGACTGGCATCTGTCGTTAAGACAAATTCTTTATCGAACTGTGGATACTGTAACACAGGAGGACTGATCAATCTTTCCTTAAGAATATTAAAAGATTCCGTGCACTGAGGCGTCCAACTGAAAAGAGCATCCTTTTTCAGTAAATTGGTCAATGGCATAGCAATACGAGCATACTCAGGAATGTAGCGCCTATAGTAGCCTGTTAACCCTAAAAACTGTTTAATTTCCTTTATTGAGTTTGGTTTCGGAAAATTTTTAACACATTCAACCTTTGCCGGATCAGGCAGGGTTCCATTTTCCGTTATGACGTGACCCAAATATGTTAATTCACGTCTCAAAAACTGGCATTTTTCTGCTTGTAACTTCAAATTATATTCCCTGAATCTGACAAAAACCTCTCTCAATTTTGAATTGTGTTCTTTCAAATTCTGACCATAAATTACTACATCATCCAAATAAACGAATATCTTTATTCCTTGCAATCCCGTTAAAACTGTATTCAGTAATCTTTGAAAAGTTGCTGGACTTCCCTTTAATCCAAAAACCATACGGTTATAATGATAATGCCCAAAACGAGTGCTGAAAGCAGTTTTTTCCTTGTCGGCTTCATCCATTAGAATTTGATTATAACCGCTTGCCAAATCTAAGGTACTGAAAAATTTCGAATTTCCTAACTCATCTAAAATGGAAGTTATGTTTGGTAAAGGGTAAGCATCTCCTACTGTAATTTCATTCAACTTACGAAAATCTACTACAACGCGCCATTTTTTATTACCTTTTGCATCCGGTTTCTTTGGTACGAGAAGTAATGGCGAATTATAAGGACTTTTAGAAGGCGAGATAATCTCGTCTTTCAACATTTGTTCGACCTGTCTCTCAATCTCAAGTTTTTGTTGATGCGGAAGCCGGTACTGTCGCGTATATACGGGATCAGAGTGAGTAGTTGGAATTTTATGAGTCACGGCATTCGTATATGTTAGGGTGTCACCTTCTAAGTAAAACAAATCGTTGAATTCCGTACAGATATCAAGGATGGATTCGCGTTCTTCATTTGACATATGATCGGTTGTGATAATGGACTTAACTTTTTTTATACGCTCGTAATCCACTTCGGTTTGCTTCATGTGCAGTACTTCATAATTTTCTAGAGTTTCAGTTATCAAATTTATTTCCTCTAATTGAATATCACTTTCTGTGGAATTGAGAATACTAACATAGGCATAACTATCAACAGGTTTCATTAAACAATTACCTACATAAACCCCTTCAGTAATTTCTTGTTTCATACAAACTATTTCTTCATTTTTATCAACCTTTGTTTTTATTATCACTTCACTTCTTGCTGGAATATTTATTCGATCATTGTTTTGATTCAACTGTAATGTGACAGCTTTATCATTTACTGAAAGATTCAAACTTAGTTTTTCCAAATCTAAATTAGCCTTAGACATCTTTAAAAAATCTTTTCCCAATATGCCATCAAAATTTTTCAAAGGAAAATCTTTCTTTACTATCTGAAAAGAATAATTCACGCTAATATCATTTCCGAAATTTATTTGTCCATGATGTACCCCTAAGGTTTCAACAGTTTGATCTGATATCCCATTTAAGCTAACTTTGAAATCATGATGAATGATAGCCTCATCAACTAAAGAAGTCACTTTTATCAAACTGATTTGAGAACCGGTGTCGACTAAAAATTTGCCTTGAGCACCGTTCATCGTGGGGATTTTTAGCATAACTGAATCTAGTTCAGTACATGAGTTATTAATAGTGAACATATCAATTTCATTGGGATTACTATAATTATCATTTTCCGAAGCAGGGTAATTATTTACTTGTGAATTCGGGCATTGGAATGGCTCCCTGCAGTCGTTCCAAGCCCTAGCTCGTTTCCCGAGCTTGTACTAGGGTTGTCATTTGCAACTGGATTATTTGAGGTGTTATCTGTATTTTGGCCGTTTTTACGCCTCAATTTATAACAATTATTCAAAGAATGACCAGGTTTCTTGCAATATTTGCATATTACAGTTCCCTGAAAAACATTTACTGGTTCCCTCTTCACTTCTCTTCCTGAAAATCTCGGTAAACTCGATGATGCAGACGGTCTATTGAAGTAACAGTCTTCAGTTTTGTGATTATTTTTGTGGCAAACTTTACACTTGAATTTATTTGGTAAGAATTTTGGGTGAGGTTTAGAACGTAAGTTTCGTTCTTCCTCGACAGCAGCTTCAATCGCTGATGTCAGATCGTCGAATCGACTTGCTTTTATAATGAGGCGAATACTTGAGTTCAATCCATCGACGAATGCTTTGAGGGCGGATTTTTTATTTAAATTATTTATTGCAACACGCGCTTCTTCTCCTTCGCTTGATACACAAGCGTCATTCAAATCAGATAATAACCGAATAACTCTATTAGAATACGACCTAACGTCTTCTGAGAAATTTTGCCTTATATTCAATAATTCGTTTTGTAATTGACCAATAGTTCTTTGTTCCAAAAATTCAGTTTGCAATTGTGCTCTTAGGTCTTCCCAATTTTCAAAAGAATTATATTTGACAATATTATATGCTTGTCCTGAAAGTTTTGATTTTATTATATTTATGAAAACTGGTTCGTCTCTAGCAAGATCAGCTTGTCCAATCTCTGAGTGAACAATATCGCAACATGTCAAAAACTTATGAAGCATACTCCTTTCTCCATTAAATTCTGGTATAATTTTCATAGCAAAGTCTACGTTGAGTTTTGGCATTTTGAGCTTGTAAGGGAACGAGTTTATGAATTACAATTATTGAAAAATAAAAGGAAAATGAGTCGAGTACAACAATATCAATAAACTTACAATAACACTGTGGCAGGCATTATATCCATTCACGCACAATTTCCGGAATACTGAAACGAAGTTCCGCTGGACTGGAACGCTGGATCGCTGGGTTACGGGAACACAGGAACGCCGGATCGTCGAAGACAGAATCGCTGGATCTCTGGAACGCCGGACGTTCGAACACTGGATCACTGGATTAGTGGAACTAACGATGGTGTTGACAGGTTACTCAGTTCAGGGCTTTCTTCCAGGATCAACCCTGTCGAAAGAGTATTTCTGGCTACTCTTATTGCAGGCTTGTTGTCCTCAAATGAACGGTGAGATCAATGCACTTCTGATCTGTTCTTCCGGTGTCTGCTTACGCGTGAGACGACGAACGTTTGAAAATTTTGATGTAAAAATTTCTATTTTTCCACCAGCACACCGGACACCAAAATTTTATGTGGTATAGTCACTTGGTTGGTCGAGCGGGAGCAGGGTTTAGAGGTAGCTGGTCGGTGGAAATATACTCAAAACTTCAATAAGGGTGTTTATTGGATAACCCAGTTCACAGGATTGTCGTTTATATGACAGAGTTGGTACTAGACTAACTAATTATGGTTCACAAAGTCTATTTAAATGACCATCATCACGTGAAGAATATCATGTGATCATCACGCCATTAGGCTGATTGTCATTGGCTAGCAAAAGCTCATAGAAACAGTCGAACACACTAGAACTACCTTCGTTAAAAAGTAGAGTCATCATTTCGATTCTTATGAAATAAAATACTTATTCAGCTTTGTCATCAACAATGGTGATATACTTAATGTTATAGAAGAACAAGAATAATTGTGAAATGTGTATACAGCAAATGAGAAAATATGCAATTGAATATAGGGTGTTCCACCACTATATTACAGCGGAACACGCACTTAGTGAGGGGAACCACAGGATTCTGTTTGAAAATGCAAAACTGATTGCATCCAACCAGGAATACCATTGCCGACTGGTACGGGAGGCAATAGGAATCCACGAACACACGGATAATTTCAACAGAAAAGAAGAAGCTGTCAACCTCAAACGAATATGGAACCCCATTTCAAGAAAATCGATAATAACTGCAGGTAGTTCTTCAGATAATAATGATGATTATTCTCCGAACCCAGATGAGGTAAACAAGGAAATCAATATTAATGACAATTCCCCTAATCCGAATGGAATAATTAGCACCGCAAACTACCTGTATCGGCATTAATACAACTTGCGAAGAAAAAATCTCCAGTCATCGAAGTGAATTTCAAGATGAATGAGCCTCTGAAGAAGCTAGCCACTCGAGCCAGCGAAACGTCAGGAAGAAATTCCAAAAAACGACGGCCTTCAAACCCGAATAAAAGTAGTGATATTTGGAAAAATTGACGCTCTACCATAAAAAGTCAGCTACAATGACGTGGCATCTGACGACAGTCTATTATCCGTGGAAATCGCACTGATTTGAGAAAAACAAACGAAAGTTTCTGGGGGGCAGATGCCGCCGTATTGGTTCATTTCGTCATTTGACAAGTATCTGAAATGCCTAACACTTGAACATCCCGCAATCTCCTCTCTCTTATGGCTTCTCCGTAAATTGAAAATATTTCTTGAAAATTTGTTGTTCTGAGAGAAAAATACAGTACGCAACTCGAGCATGAGGCTAGTTAGGTGCACTCGCGATTTGCCGTACTAAGCTGACTCTCCGTGCTCACCAATTGTCGCTCATGCGTAATTGGCTACTTATCCTCCTCGTTACGTAATATTGTATTATTCGCTTTCTTTCATAATCTTAATTGGAATTACATAATTTTCACGATTGCACGAAAAACATTCTGTATACTTAGGCCCAGAAACGCGAAAAAGTATTTTACGACTTTTGTTACGAATAACTTTTCCCGGTCTGTATTGAGAACGCGATATATACACACGAGTGCTTCGCACGAAATCTCTATATTTTTAAGCTATATTGAACCTCCCCAATAGAATCTTTCTGCAGTCAACTCGTTGAAAGTACCTTTGTACAAAATAAAATATCTTTGAAGGTCCGTTGCATGTCAGATTCAACTATTGGCGAGGTAGGCATTTCGACGAGTCTCGTCAAAAGGGACAAACCCTCGTCGAAAGTATCATTGCCGCAAAAAGTTCTCTCCGTACGTAACGTTGGATATATGTATATATATATATATGATGAATTGTGTTTTCGGGTTTCATTCCGTGTTCTGTGGTTTTGATCCTCTGAAGGATAATTGTCAGAACGTTTCGGCAAAGTCTCATTTGCCATCTTCCAGGTGATGATTGAGTTTCGACCTCCGAACTCGACTAATTAATTCGAGTTCTGCTTCTCAATATATAGGGGTGTTCAATGATGGTATCTTTGACCTGGGCCCCTCCCACTTTCTTCGTTGGTCCGACTGCATTTTTCATTATGTCCGTATGGTAATGGTCCGACCTTGTTCCTCTGGTGTGATCGGCTTGTTTTTGTTTTGTGATAGGATGGATTTCCACGTTCTTGGAGTAGTATGAATAAGAGAGATGACGCCCAAAGATTACCAAGAACGTGGAAATCCATCCTATCACAAAACACAAACAAGCCGATCACACCAGAGGAACAAGGTCGGACCTTATCAAGTAATTACTATACGGACATAATGAAAAATGCAGTCGGACCAACGAAGAAAGTGGGAGGGGCCCAGGTCAAAGATACCACCATTGAACACCCCTATATATTGAGAAGCAGAACTCGAATTAATTATTCGAGTTCGGAGGTCGAAACTCAATCATCACATAACATATATATATGGAACTGCAGTTCCATGCTCTGTGCTCACACTGGGCCATGTGCTCTGTTCACGCAACAAGTCGCTAACGTTGAGATGTAAAATGAAAGAAAAACAATTTTTTTTCCAAATTGTTCTGGTAATCATTTGCACATGTACAAATTCGTGCACTTTAATGTAATATGGATGAATGGTGCCATTTCATCATAGTGATATTTTCGGAGATATGTTTTCCGGTTTTTGTGAATGTTTCTGATGAGAAATGTTTTTTCTGTTTGTGATGGACAAGGATTTTTCATCTGCTGTTTTATACCTAATCTCACATTAATGTCTTGAAAAAGAAAATAAAGTTTTTCGAAAGCTTGACAATTTAATAAAGAGTTTCACTATATCAGGCCAAACTCAATTTATGACTGCAACCCCAAGGTCAATTTTCATTGCATGAGGATTTTCGAAATTTAGACGGTTTTTTCAACTAGTCCAGTCAAGAAACTACCCTTCTCTATATTTATATATATATATATATATATATATATATATATATATATATATATATATATATATATATATATATATTCTTTTGAGAAATAATCTCTTCGATTATGGTTTTCGCAATCTGTCGCCTATCCAGGAACTCTTCCAAGTTCTCCATTTCATGTGAAAGATTGATGACAACACAATGTATAAAAAAACCTGCCTTATATATAAAATGAAAGTCGAAACTACATTCCTATGGCTCCAATAGAGCTTTTCCTTTAGTTTTCTATAATAATTTTTCAAACAAACAAAATTCTTACCAGTATTTTCAACTTTATCAGTGAACCCAGCACATAACTTCGAAAAATATAAGTATGAATCCTAATAATGTCATTATAATAGGAAAAATTTCATTATACTGAGAAAAAAGTCGTTATAATGAGAAAAAGTCATTAGAATGAGAAAAATGTCATTACAATGAGAAAAAAGTCATCAAATTGTTTCAATTATTCAACAGCAGCTCTCAATCAGCATTTCAATAAACGGCTATAACCCTTACGCCCCAGGGGACATGAATTGTGCCTTCAAATGACTATCGAATTCAGCATGGATTATTTTGACCAGAGCGAACGTATACTGTGTTTAGACTATAAAAGATATGCAAGGATCAACATAGAACAATTCAATATCAAAATCGGCTCGGTATAATAATTGAAGGGGTGAGTGGATGAAAGATGTATGTAACAAAAACCTAGTATCGAGATATTTGACCTTGAAGTTGTCATGGGATGGTGGTACTTTTATTGTATTACTTGATTTTTTTGAAGTCCCATGTGAACCAAACTGTTGTTAAATTTTGGTAAGGCAAAAGAAACGACTGAATATCTGCTGGATAATGAAAAAATAATAATTTTCATTGTACATACCTCCTTCTTCCTAATTTTTTTTTCATAATTGCATTTGTCAGAAGGGACGGAATTCCATTTAATTCCGTCTCTGAAATATACTTTTTCATTCAGAACATCTTTTCTTCTATTCATAAGTTTCATTTTTTGTGGTAGGTCCTCAGTGTATCTGAAATGATGTTCCATATCAATGACCATGCTTTTTTTTATTGGAAGAGACAATAATTCCACGATACTGTTGGGAGGTACAAATAGTTTGGTGTTTTCTCAGTATCCAAGTATGAATGACCTACTTCAGGGAACTTGTGGTCGATTATTTTGAATATATTTTTTGTATAAAATATTGATAAATACAGAACATAAGGAGATTTTTATTCTGCCCTGCACAGGAGTCGATCCAAATAATCGAATTATTTTTTTGTTTGAGTGCCAGTTCAACTTCAATGGTTCCTAAAAGACAACTGGATATCTCACTACTACCCCTACAGGCTATGTCTCCGGTCCACGTGCAAAAAACTGTCTTGTCCACTTCTTTAGTTATGATGTGAATGCCTAAATTATAGAACCATATTTGACGAAGATAAAATGCTTTCGAAGTACTGAGAATTTTTGGCTAGTTCCAATAAATAAACCAAGTTCTTCTCACATTGAGATTTTATGCACTTGGATGTATGCAGAAGGCAGTTGCTGATATTACTGGTGTATCGACTTCTTCAGCATGTAGGATCATAAACAGAGTATCAAATGCAATTGCTCCATTGCACAGTCAGCGCATCAAAATGTGTAAAACAAATGAAGAGGTGGAAAGTTCTGCAGCAAAATTTTATCAAATTGCGCGAATTCGTCGAGTCATAGGTGCAATAGATTGCACACTAATAAAAATGGAGAAGACGCTGAAATTTTCAGAACAAGAAAAAATTATTTTGGTCCAAATGTGCAAACAGTTCCAGATAGTGAATTGAAAATCAGAGACATTGTGGCAAGGTGGCCAGGCTCATGCCATGACCAAACCATATTCAATAATAGTAGATTGATGGTGAGATTCGAAAATGGTGAATTTGGCACATATATGCTACTAGGAGACGGTGGCTATAACCTGAAACCCTATCTGTGAACAAAACTGCAAGAAGCTCAAACACCTGCAGAAAACTTATATAATGAGTCCATTATTAGAACACGATGTGTTTTTGAAAGGCAGTATGGTGTGTGGAAACGTAGATTTTCAATTCTAAAACTAGGAATGCGAGTGGAACTAGAAACTATTTTCAGCATAATTATTGCAACTGCAATATTACCAACAGTCTCTATGGCAGACTTTGAAGAATTTTTTAGTAATGTTAGTTTGTTAGATTATCTTCAGCGTGAGAATGTTGTGTTGCTTGGCGATTTCAATATTCCTTTTCTTAATTCCGAGGTTGGCGATAGCAAGGGAAAAACACTGAAATCTTTTATGGAATTTTTAGAACTGTATCAATGTAACAAAATTTTGAATGTGAATAATCGTACTTTAGATCTCGTTCTAACAAAAACTGTTTGTAATGTTCATAGGGATATGGATCCACTGGTAGATGAAGACAAACATCACCCTTCCATACAACTAGATTTAGTTACCTCACATAATCGTAATCGTTTTGATAACTTCTCTCATTCTTGTGATATATCAAAAAATTACAACTTCAGAAAAGCGAATTTTCCTGTGATGTATCAACTTGTTGCTGATGAAGATTGGTCCTGTGTTTTAGAACAAACAGATGTAAACACTGCATGCCATAATTTGAACAATACTCTCTATAAGATTTTCGACGTCACTGTTCCCCTAAAAGCTAATCGTACCCGCAGATACCCGCCCTGGTTCTCATCAAGTATAATAAAAAATATCCGAAAGAAAGAGCGAGCCCACAAAAACTTAAAAAAATATAATACATCTTTTTACCGAGAACAATTTATTTCTCTTAGAGCTGAAATCAAACTACAAATGAATGAAGCCTATAAAAATTTCATTAACGAGAGTGAAAACAATATACACGGAGACCCAAGTACTTTCTGGAATTTTATTAAAAATAAAAAATGCAGTTCTAAAATCCCTGGCACCATGAAGGATAACAATAACACTTATTCCAAACCTCAGGAAATTGTTGACGCATTTGCGAACTATTTCAAAAGTGTATATATCATATCGGATATTTCCCTGTGTAGTCTCGATAACTTCCCGAACAATTCTCCGGGTATAAATATCGATCACATTGATGAGATGGATATTATTAAGGCCACGCAGAAATTGAAAAACAAACTAGTTATTGGACCGGACCAAATACCGAGTTTTCTCGTGAAAGATTGTATCCACCCCTTATCAAGCCCTCTGCTTCACAACTTCAACCTATCACGTTTCCGGAGATATGGAAAACAGCCCGTGTATGTCCTATCTTGAAGAAAGGGGATGCAACACTGATTAAAAATTATAGGTCTGTTTCTATATTATGCAATTTCTCAAAACTTTTCGAAATAATTCTATATTGTTTTATCTATAACTCGATCAGAAATATAATATCGGACGATCAACACGGGTTCGTGGAAAAAAAGTCATGTGTAACCAATCTTGCATGCCTCTCACAACATGTTTCGAATGCTCTAGACCAAAAGCAACAGGTTGACGTAGTTTATACGGACATGCAAAAGGCGTTCGATCAAATTGATTTTTACATTCTCATCCAGCGACTACAATCATTTGGCTTTTCTGGAAGTCTAATCGAGCTCTTTACAAGCTATCTCTTTGACAGGAAGCAATACGTGGAACATGAAGGTTTTCAGTCCTCTTTGTACACACCTAGTTCAGGAGTGCCACAAGGCTCAAACTTGGGGCCTCTTTTATTTCTGCTTTTCATTGATGACCTGGCGAAAATGATAAAATGCCCAAAACTTCTTTACGCTGATGATCTGAAGCTATACAAAGTAATTGACAACTATGAAGACTGCTTAGATTTACAAAATGAAATCGATTTAGTATTCGACTGGTGCTCCAAGAACCATTTACGTTTGAACATATCAAAATGTTACATCTTATCATTTTCTAGAAGAAAGAATATAACAGAATTTCCCTATGTAATTGATAACATTCCAATAAGTCGAGTAAATGAGATGACAGATCTTGGAATCATTTTTGATTATAAATTAACTTTCACTTCCCACATAGATCGGACCATTTCGTCAGCGAATCGAATGTTGGGCTTCATTATAAGGAGTACAAGAGAGTTCAGGAATATTAATACAATTATAACACTGTTTAACGCCTATGTGAGGTCTAAACTAGAATATGGCGTGTTAATATGGTATCCAATTTACAATTGCCATATACATCATATTGAAGCTGTTCAAAAGAAATTTCTAAAATATCTGTCATTCAAGGTCACAGGAATATATCCTCAGAGGGGAACCGATTACTCTATCCTCCTAAATCAATTTAGTCAATCTAATGTTATAACTCTGAGTACCCGGCGGCTTTTTGTCACAATCTCCTTTCTTCACAAACTGCTGAATAATGAGATCTCGTGTGCCCCCCTTTTACAAATGATAAACTTCCACACTCCACGCCTGAGTTCCAGATATCAGATGACATTTTACTGTGATCTTGGAAGAACAAATAACAGCCTCAAAGCACCAGTGTCAATAATTTGTAACAACTACAACTTAATCTGTGATATGTGCGATATTAATGATAGTTCTCTAAGTTATATTTTGAAATGTATTCTCACTAGAACCTTTCAACTGTGATCTTTTTTACATTTTTTCTCATTCATGTTATATCTTCGTTTTTTATTTAGTGTCGTTTAGCTGTAGCTTAATATTTCAATATCCTGTTTGCATATATTTTTTTACCAACACCTTTGTACATTTCCTGTAATTGGGTGAATACCTGTAGGAAATAAAGTGCTATCTATCTATCTATCTATCTATCTACAATTTAGCCATTGATGAAGATGAAGACATTCCAGAAGAATGGTTGAATGAGGATGATAATAACATTGACCTGATTCCGCAACATCATGATCACAATAATTTGGGGCATAACAATAGGCAGTTGTTGATTTTGAACCATTTTGCAAGGTTGTAGATAACTTTTTTCTTCAAGGAATAGTGATTGTTTTTTTTTCTTATTAGTACATGAATATTACCAACAAGGAACAATACAACTATTATTAGTTTCACAATTTACTTAATATTCTCTACAAGCGAGTGGTTACTATCATAGCATTAGGTATCATATGATTCTAAACTCACTGATTGTTATTTTTAATTCCTGATGTGTTGTATACATTATTTCGTCAGTCTTAAAAGAAACATGTGGAAAAACATTGTATTCCAACATGAATATCACCTGTATGTGTACTTATTCTTTTCATAATAAAACAATTGCTGAAAAATATTTTTTATTCAAGTTCACTTCTCTTTCAATAACAATTCACATCTCAATATTTTTATTTTTATTACATGTTCTTTTTCCTCCCTTCATCTTTCTCAATGAAATAGTTTTTTTTCAATATTCTTCTTTGGCACATTGGAAAGAATTCGAAATTGGCATTGTTGGTCTCAGTTTTTTATTCTTCGGTGTTCTTATTTGTTTTGGTGTATACCTTGACCAATCAATCATCTGAATATCTGCATTCTGGGCACTTATCATGTTGACTTCTGGCAACGATGCTTCTGATTTTGTATATTTGTGAAACATCTTCGGGAGATCTTGGAACAACATCCTATGAGTAACAAAAATATATTTTATGTCAAATTGGAATATTTCGAAATATTTGAAGTTAATGATCAAACCCACAAAATCTTCCACTACTATCAGCTCTGCATTCTCTTCATCCCCTCCCATCACCACAAATAGCTGAAAAAAAAAATTTAATTTTGTCAAGTATTTCAAAAGACACCTCTTCACACTCATCCTGATTGATGACTTCTACACTTCCATTATTTATATCAGTTTGATTGTTGATCACAGTATCAGAATCATGTGGATTTGGAAAACCTAAGACTGGTTTTTCATTGGCGATTCTGAGAATTGCCTGAATCACAGGATCCCAGTCAGGTTCTTGTGATGGACCACCTCCCGTTCCTCTCCAATACTGTTTATTCTCAGCTGCTCATTTTCTTGCCTTCGTTTTCAGATTTTCATATTTTGATATCAACTGATCTTGCCTGATGGCTTGGTCCTTTGGCATTGAATAGTGCAGAAACTTCCACCCAAGCTTGACTCTAATGAAAAGTAAGGGCATTACAGTACATACTGAAAATCTCTGTTCAAATAGTTAACAAACCTTGTCATGATTGGTTACTTTATCTGTCGTATTGCACTGAATAACACTTTTGAATTTTTCGACCTGCTCAATAAGAAGTAATTCCTCTTCTTTGGTGAAATCAGAAGACCATTTCACTCGTTTCTTACTTGCATCTTCCATTATTTTCAATAATCAACAAAAATTTTCAAAAGTCCCACCACGACTCACAGACAACACAATAATAACCCAGGTCTGCAAGCAACGAATGAAACTCAAAACAGTCAAAACCCAAACAATTTTTTGTCATTAGTGTCTATGAACCCGGTACCTGAAACGATTCTTACTGTTTCAGGGATACCAACATTGCTAAATTTCATTAAATGGTCATTTAGTTAAAATGCCACCATAATGTGATTCTGAGATCACCAGCTCTTTATAATTCATTCAAATGACACTTCAACTTAAAGGGGCATTTCACAAAAGGAACTAATAGTATTTGATTGTGAAATCGACCCTAAGATATGTTCAGCTTTGGATCTGTTTCATGTTCCATGACAGGATAGAAAATCAAAACAAGAGTTCCGAATTTTATGCGAACTTTCTCGAAATGATTTGAAAATTATGTGATACATTTTTGGACTCGAAAATTATCAGCGGGTACCTGGAATTATTTGGTAAACGGCAACACTATGGTCGTTCTCGATTCACTTCGGTATCACTCAAGCGGTATATCGCTTTCTCTGTCTTATTCACAAGAGAAAGATATGCCGCTGTCAAAAATTTGGATATTTTTGAATCAACCGTTTATGAACCAAGCCAAAGCTCAATCGAGAACGACATGCCTTCAGCAAGGACATAAAAACATCATCACAGAGGATGACTAGTTCCCTATTCTGCAATATTATCCTGACAACTGACGTCACCGCGATTCCTTTTGTAGTTCATATTTCTATTTCATAACAAAGTTCAACTAATACGATGAAGTTTCAACTAATCTAATGGAGATCAGTTTGATTCGACTCCTTTTCAGTTTTGTTTTTTCACTTGCCATTTCGATAATTAGTTTTTCTTTGTGAAATTTAGTTTATATGTTGAACCTGTGCTCTTAACTCACTGTAAACCCAATATATAATGGGAATTTTGATACTTCATACTGAATAACATGAATTCTTAACAATAAAGATAAATATCAATAATAAAACATTCATGAACCCGAAAAATATATGTTTTTGAGTAAGTGTAAGGAATCGTGCTGACGTCATTGACAAGACAATAAAATTGGAGAATCGGGCCATCCTGTGTAATAATGTTTGATGTCTTTGGGCTTTCATGACAGTTCTTCACATAGCATTGCGAAATACATTAGAGAGAGAAAGGTTTAAGCCGCAATTTCATGGGCCGCGATTGCTGCTCGAGCTTCAAAATTTTCGTTGCCGCCGCAAAATTCATGAAGTTCAAACGTACGAACTTTACGGCAGAAAAGCTGGTTGTCAGTTATCATTTAGAACTATCTATCGTGTCTTATCAGTACTTTTTTGTGTGGTGTTTGGCTATTGTTGTATTGCTTATATGTGTGCATGTAGCTCATTTGTTCTTCAACTTTTTAAATCGAGAACAAAATGAATTCGGTATGACTATTCCTATATAATATTGTATTGTCTTATAGAAAAACAAAGAAATGGAATGATACTCTGATATTCTATTCAATAGAAGTAAATCTCCAAAGTAAATACATGAATGAGTATAGAGCTTTGCTGTCATGCTGGTATAATCCTTGAGGAATTAGGATAATTACACGTTATTCATTTCCTAAGACTTTCACTTGGGGTTTGGGTAAACTGTTGTGAATAAAAGTGCATTTTCTCATGACAAAATGCTTATCACTTGCCAAGGTAGAATCTATTTTTATCATAGACACCTCGCAGAAATAATCATCGTGCAAACAACGAACACCCTAAGGAATATTTTAGTTTCTTGCATTCCAATTTCATTCTAGAAAACCTTCAGATTATCTGCAACCAGAATAAAAATTATATTTCAGCGTCCATTCCGAAGATATTCACTAGGTAGTACGCCCCTGGCTACGTATCGCGCACACATTTCAAAGACTCGAAATTGTCCCCCTCTACAGTGCCCTGTCGCTCAGCGCCACGCCACCGGTCTTCATACGTTTATGTGTGTGTATCGCGTACACTTCGCAAATAATTTACGACAGGAAAAAGTGAATCGTAAAACAAAAGGTACGGACTCGAAGATTAATTGCAAGTATAAATATTAACCTTTCCACCCCCTTACAGCAATATACAATGGGAAATAAGTCTAAAAAACGACATAGGAGTTCTTCAAGAGACAAACAATTGTCAAAATCTGCAGTATTACAACGGCTAGATAAATTGGAGCGGGAGTTCCGAGAATCCAAGCGTCGCCGGGAAGATGATGACCGCAGGAACCGTAGCGACGTTGCCGGTTGTAGCCGCAACTCCGAGAAAAACGGAAATCGACATTCACATGATAGACGACGGAGTCATAATTCTAGTAGGGAAAACCGATGCCCGAGCGGATCGAGTTCTTTACTAGACAACTCAAAAAGACAAATAAGCGTAGATCGACTCTCGAACGGCTCGACAAACGCAAATAATCATTACCGGAACTCGAGCAGTCCGGATTACGAACAGCTTGCCAGAGATCGGAACTTGAACAGTCCGACACATGGTAATCAGACTAGAGACCGAGTCTTGAACAGTTCGGCAGCTAGTGTCCAGGAAGATAGTGAGTGCATTGATGAACCATTAGTATTAAATGAGGATATAGATATAACAGAAGAGCACAATAATCTTCCTAAGAATGTGCTGGACATACTCGGGGATGATCCAAGCACCAATAAAAAAGAAACTTACCACTTGAATGATGCTATATCTACTAGATGGTCATTTATTCTAGGTCACGGACTTAACAAAGAAGCCCAAAATGAACTGCTCCTGCGTCATCCTCCTCCAAGTAACTGTAAGTCACTACAACCCCCAAATATAAATCCGGAAATAGAATCGGTCTTGTCCCAAGCCTATAAGAAAAGGGATGAGAGCCATAAACAGTTTCAACAACAGTTGGGATCCGGATTATCCGCTCTAGGGAAAGGGATAAATATTATAATGGATCGCAGTAAAAACGAGAATACCAGCGAAAACGATAACATATTATCTAACCTAGTGGACGCTGGGCGTATATTGACGAATCTATTCTGTAATATATCTCTGACCAGAAGAGAGTTGATAACTCAGACTCTCAACAAATCGGTCAGGGATATATCACAGACAATAATCCCCGAAGAATTTCTGTTCGGACCAGACTTCGGAGAAAAAATTAAACAAGCAAAAAGTCTAGAAAGAGCTGGACAAGAGATGCGCTCCACAATAACATATCCCTATTCCCGAAATACAGACACTTACGAAAAAGGGGGGGGGCAAAAGGTAGAGAGAGCTGGTAACTACCAGAAGTTAAACAGGCAACGCCCGGTCGGCCTGAGGAGAGAAGCACGACCAGTGAAGGGCCACTATTTCTCCAGGAAGGAATTGCCCAGGAAAGAGAGACCCAATCGACCCAAGAATCGATAGAGGTAAGTCCTTTTTTAGCCGGAAGATTAAAATTATTTTATGATAGCTGGCATGATATCACGAAAAACCCAACAGTCCTGTCCTGGATCAAAGGATACCAAATCCCTCTGATAAGTGTACCTTATCAAAGAGAATTTCAATCTCAAAAGTTTGATATATCCGAACAGAAGTCAATACAAAAGGTAATGAAGGAACTTTCAGACCTAGGTGCTATTGCGACATGTACACCAAGCAAGGGACAGTATGTATCAAAATTTTTCCTCGCAAACAAACCAAATGGCAAAAAACGTTTCATACTCAACTTAAAAAATTTCAATGAGTTCGTCATTTGCCCTCACTTCAAATTAGAAGATTACAGAACCGCGCTGAAGTTGATTCAGGATGGATCTTTCATGGCCACCATTGACCTAAAAGACGCATATTACCTGATATCCATAGACCCTTCACAGAGGAAATATTTGAGGTTCATATTCGGTGAAGAATTATACGAATTCACTTGCCTTCCGTTCGGCTTATCATCTGCACCATTTTGTTTCACGAAAATCCTTAAGCCAATCGTAGAAACCCTTCGCTTACAAAATGTAATCTGCGTTAATTACCTTGATGACTTCCTGATCATTGGAGACTCATACTCCAATTGCAGGAAAAATGTTGATATCACTGTCTCAACCCTTCAATCCCTAGGTTTCATAATTAACGGGGAAAAAAGTTCATTAGTACCTGAAAATAGCAAAAAATTTCTAGGTTTCATATATGACAGCCAGACATTACGAATCACGCTACCAATCGAAAAGAAGACTCTTATCAAACAGCTGTCGCACAACCTGAAAACCAAACAAACTTGTAAGGTCAGAGACCTTGCAAGATTCATTGGCATATTAACTTCAGCTTGTCCAGCAGTCAAGTACGGTTGGTTGTACACCAAACGACTTGAACGAACAAAATACTTGGCCCTGCTGAAAAATGATAATAATTACGAAACAATCATTACCTTACAATCAGACACTATTGAAGACCTAATATGGTGGGAGAAAAACATTTCAGACTCATATAATCATATGAAAAAAGATCATTTTGCCTTGAAGATATTTACAGACAGCTCATTATCAGGATGGGGAGCTTGTCTAAACGAGGAAAAAACACACGGGTTTTGGTCCGAAGATGATAAATTGAAACATATTAACTACCAAGAGCTCTTAGCCATATTTAATGGGCTGAAATGTTTTGCTACCAACCAATCGAATTGCAATATTTTGGTTAGAGCAGACAACACGACGGCAGTGTCATATATCAATAGAATGGGGAGCATTCAGTTCCCAAAATTATGGTAGTGGTGCGAGATTCGTAATATTTGGGTCTTCGCCTCCTACATCAATTCAAAAAAGAATTTCCGGGCAGATAAAGAGTCACGCATAATAGAAAAAGATACAGAGTGGTCGTTATCGGAAAAAGCGTTTACTGCCATCACAAATCACTTCGGTCTACCAGATATAGATCTCTTTACATCCAACATTAATGAAAAATGTACAAAATACGTCTCGTGGCACAAAGACCCCGATTCGCTGGCAGTAGACGCTTTCACGCTGAACTGGAAAAGTCTAAATTTCTATGCATTCCCACCATTCTGCCTAATCCTTAAAGCAATCCAAAAAATAATTCAAGACAGGGCTGAAGGGGTGATTGTGATCCCAAGATGGCCTACACAACCGTGGTACCCGCTAATAACAAAATATAAAATTGGAAAAGAAATCTATTTTCCACCCAACCATAACCTCTTGACGTCTCCTTTCAGAGCCGTACACCCGCTGTCCAAAAGCCTTTCCCTGGAGGCCGTGAAGTTGTCCGGCAGAGTTTAATAGCTCAAGGACTCTCGCAACCAACAGCAAATACAATGTTATCGTCAATATCAGAGTCAACCTTCAAACAATACACGAACACATAACGGTTGTGGTGGAATTACTGCCAGACTAACGATATTCCTTTATATGAAGCATCAGTTACCGACATAATCCACTTCCTACAATACCTTTTCGAAGAAAAACAACACAAGTACGGCACCTTCAATAGTCACCGATCAGCCCTCTCGCTGATATACGCCAACGAAACAGGATCTCACCCACTCGTTAAAAGATATTTAAAAGCCATTGCCAGGGAGAGACCTGCCAAACCTAAGTATAACAATACTTGGGACCCCGCTCCTGTACTGGAATATCTGGAAAAACTGAAAGACAAAAATGCTAAAATGCTTGAGTCATAAGTTAACAACCCTATTGGCGTTGGTAACAGGTGGCCGCCTACAAACTATTTCATTAATCCGTGTGTCGAACATTGTCCAAGACCCACAAAAAATACAAATACCCATCACAGACATGATAAAAACATCAATTACATTAAAAGAACAACCATGCCTTCATATACCATTTTTCCGAAAAAACGAAACAATTTGCCCAGCCTCAACTATCATAAAATACATGGAAGCAACAAAAAACATTAGAGGTACCGAGGACTTCTTGTTCATCACCTACGCCAAAAGCCACAAAAAGGCAACCAAGCAGACAATCAGCCGGTGGGTAAAAGACACCCTAAAAGAGGCAGGCCTAGACACGAATGTTTACAAACCCCACTCCACGCGGCATTCCTCGACGTCAGCCGTATACAGAGCCGGCGCTAACATTGAAACCATATGCAGAACAGCCGGATGGTCAGAAAATACTTCTACCTTTGCACGATTTCACAATAGACCATTGAGAGGGAAGAAATCCGAATCCTTTGCAAATACCGTCCTCACGCTGGGAAAAACAACATTATCATAAATGGTCCCGAAGAATTTATTTTGAGTTACCACAAGAAGAATGTGTGAATAACATTTGTCCACACTTGTTCTGAATAAAGTTTATTTTTCTATTAGCAAACCTTATTCATACACATAGACAATCTTTACCCACAGGGATGCGAGTAGAGATCAAAATCAACACATCCGTAACTCTAAACAACTACCTAGTGAATATCTTCGGAATGGACGCTGAAATATAATTAAACGATCAAAAGAACTTACCTGAAGTTCGATCGTAATTATATGAAGCGTCCATTCCGAAGATATAAAAACCCTCCCTCCCAAAATGGTTATTTTTCCCTAACTAGATGTGTTGAATTTGGGCTATAAACGAAATGAAGACCGGTGGCGTGGCGCTGAGCGACAGGGCACTGTAGAGGGGGACAATTTCGAGTCTTTGAAATGTGTGCGCGATACGTAGCCAGGGGCGTACTACCTAGTGAATATCTTCGGAATGGACGCTTCATATAATTACGATCGAACTTCAGGTAAGTTCTTTTGATCGTTTAATTATAACAAATAGTAATAATTTGAAATAAGACAGAAGTTGTGACAAGTGACAGAAAATGAAGCTGCAAAACCATTTTCATGAGCAGCAAAATTATTGCAGCCCGAGCTTCTTTCCCTGCTACAATGAAGAAGGAAAGCGGAGGTTATACTATAGGCAGCGTATAGAAGTAAACAACAAGTAAATTCACTCTCCGCCATATTTGGGTCACGAGTCAAGACCCCCACCTCGCATTTTATGGTATGGTAAGGTGTGGAATATTATAACAGAGTGAGAGCAGAATAGCTCTTAGCCGACACCCCCCTGCCCGCCACATGCCAGAAAAAAAATCTCTATATGGTGCTATAGGTTATTAGGCATCCAGATCACGTGACATCTAGGGGGCAAACACCAGTTTTATCATGAAAATGACACCAAAATATCCATGGGAACAAGGCTAAAGGAACATGAGAGGAACTGCAAACTAGGGCAAACTGACAAGTCGGCTGTGGCGGAACACGCACTTAGTGAGGGTAACCACAGGATTCTGTTTGAAAATGCAAAACTGATTGCATCCAACCAGGAATACCATAGCCGACTGGTACGGAAGGCAATAGAAATCCACGAACACACGGATAATTTCAACAGAAAAGAAGAAGCTGTCAACCTCGAACGAATATGGAAACCCATTTCAAGAAAATCGATAATAACTGCAGGTAGTTCTTCAGATAATAATGATGATTATTCTCCGAACCCAGATGAGGTAAACAAGGAAATCAATATTAATGACAATTCCCCTAATCCGAATGGAATAATTAGCACCGCAAACTACCTGTATCGGCATTAATACAACTTGCGAAGAAAAAATCTCCAGTCATCGAAGTGAATTTCAAGATGAATGAGCCTCTGAAGAAGCTAGCCACTCAAGCCAGCGAAACGGTCAGGAAGAAATTCCAAAAAACGACGGCCTTCAAACCCGAATAAAAGTAGTGATATTTGGAAAAATTGACGCTCTACCATAAAAAGTCAGCTACAATGACGTGGCATCTGACGACAGTCTATTATCCGTGGAAATCGCACTGATTTGAGAAAAACAAACGAAAGTTTCTGGGGGGCAGATGCCGCCGTATTGGTTCATTTCGTCATTTGACAAGTATCTGAAATGCCTAACACTTGAACATCCCGCAATCTCCTCTCTCTTATGGCTTCTTCGTAAATTGAATCAAAAATATTTCTTGAAAATTTGCTGTTCTGAGAGTTTGTGAATTGGTACTGTATCTAGTTATTTCCATGAAGCCAGTAATTGTTTCACCTACTTGCTGTCATCCAGTGTCTCGTTGATAGAAACATACAGTACGCAACTCGAGGATGAGGCTAGTTTGGTGCACTCGCGATTTGCCGTACTAAGCTGACTCCCCGTGCTCACCAATTGTCGCTCATGGCTACTTATCCTCCTCGTTACGTAATATTGTATTATTCGCTTTTAAACGCTTCCTTTCATAATCTTAATTGGTATTATATAATTTTCACGGTTGCACGAAAAACATTCTGTATACTTAGGCCGAGAAATGTTTTCGCACCCAGAAGATGGCAAATGAGACTTTGCCGAAACGTTGTGACAATTATCCTTCAGAGGATCAAAACCACAGAACACGGAATGAAACCCGAAAACACAATTCACCATACTTCGTCCGTGAGAATCTTCATGCTAACATATATATATGGAACTGCAGTTCCATGCTCTGTGCTCACACTGGGCCATGTGCTCTGTTCACGCAACAAGTCGCTGACGTTGAGATGTAAAATGAAAGAAAAATATTTTTTTTTCCAAATTGTTCTGGTAATCATTTGCACATGTACAAATTCGTGCACTTTAATGTAATATGGATGAATGGTGCCATTTCATCATAGTGATATTTTCGGAGATATGTTTTCCGGTTTTTGTGAATGTTTCTGATAAGAAATGTTTTTTCTGTTTGTGATGGACAAGGATTTTTCATCTGCTGTTTTATACCTGATCTCACATTAATGTCTTGAAAAAGAAAATAAAGTTTTTCGAAAGCTTGACAATTTAATAAAGAGTTTCACTATATCAGGCCAAACTCAATTTATGACTGCAACCCCAAGGTCAATTTTCATTGCATGAGGATTTTCCAAATTTAGACGGTTTTTTCAACTAGTCCAGTCAAGAGACTACCCTTCTCTCTCTATATGTATATATATATATATATATATATATATATATATATATGTATATATATATATATATATATATATATATATATATATATATATATATATCTTTTGAGAAATAATCTCTTCGATTATGGTTTTCGCAATCTGTCGCCTATCCAGGAACTCTTCCAAGTTCTCCATTTCATCTGAAAGATTGATGACTACACAATGTTTAAAAAACCTGCCTTATATATGAAATAAAAGTCGAAACTACATTCCTATAGCTCCAATAAAGCTTTTCCTTCAGTTTTATATAATAATTTTTCAAACAAACAAAATTCTTACCAGTATTTTCAACTTTATCAGTGAACCCAGCACATGACTTTGAAAAATATAAGTATGAATCCTAATAATGTCATTATAATAAGAAAAATTTCATTATACTGAGAAAAAAGACGTTATAATGAGAAAAAGTCATTAGAATGAGAAAAATGTCATTACAATGAGAAAAAAGTCAATATAATGAGAAAAAAGTCATTATAATGAGAAAAAAATCATTATAAAGAATTTTATAAAAAAAAAGTACGACTACTAAGTAGGATTCTACCTAACCCCATGACTCATATAGAGGGGCACTTTATTCTTGCATCAAATTGTTTCAATTATTCAACAGCAGCTCTCAATCAGCATTTCAATAAACGGCTATAACCCTTACGCCCCAGGGGTCATGAATTGTGCCTTCAAATGACTATCGAATTCAGCATGGATTATTTTGACCAGAGCGAACGTATACTGTGTTCAGACTTCAAAAGATATACAAGGATCAACATAGAACAATTCAATATCAAAATCGGCTCGGTATAATAATTGAAGGGGTGAGTGGATGAAAGATGTATGTAACAAAAACCTAGTATCGAGATATTTGACCTTGAAGTTGTCATGGCATGGTGGTGTTTCTATTGTATTACTTGATTTTTTCGAAGTCCTATGTGAACCATACTGTTGTTAAATTTTGGTAAGGCAAAAGAAACGACTGAATATCTGCTGAATAATGAAAAAATAATAATTTTCATTGTACATACCTCCTTCTTCCTAATTTTTTTTTCATAATTGCATTTGTCAGAAGGGACGTAATTTGATTTAATTCCGTCTCTGCAATATACTTTTTCGTTCAGAACATCTTTTCTTCTATTCATAAGTTTCATTTTTTGTGGTAGGTCCTCAGTGTCTCTGAAATGATGTTCCATATCAATGACCATGCTTTTTTTTATTGGAAGAGACAATAATTCCACGATACTGTTGAGAGGTACGAATAGTTTGGTGTTTTCTCAGTATTTTTTCTATCCGACCAAAATCCCGGTCCGAATCCAAGTATGAATGACCTACTTCAGGAAACTTGTGGTCGATTATTTTGAATATATTTTTTGTATAAAATATTGATGAATACAGAGCATAAGGAGATTTTTGTTCTGCCCTGCACAGGAGTCGGTCCAAATAATCGAATGATTTTTTTGTTTGAGTGCCAGTTCAACTTCAATGGTTCCGTTGTCACTTATTGAACAACACATTTTTATGATTTAACCGAATGAAATAGATCAATGGTTAAACATTCCATAAAATAGGTTGCATTATTTAGGTTGTTATAATTCATAAAATATCAATAAGAGATATCATTATGATCACAATATTGATGCAAATGTAATCACCAAATACTGTGGATGATTCACTAGCAATCACAAATCTCTTGCCATAAACGGAGAGCCGGCAACACCACAGTTGGTGGCTCTGAAAATGGCTTATCATTCACTATTCCACTCAGTCATCTCATATGGAATTTTGATCTGGGGAAATTCAAGAAACTCAAACACTATTTTCAGATGCCAGAAGAGAGCTATGAGAATCATGGCAAATATAGAGTATAGAGAACATTGTCGTCCTCTTTTTATTAACTTTGAAATCATGCCGCTACCAACTTTGTATATTTATGTAGTGCTATTGGAAATTCACAAAAACATTGGGAAGTTTCCAAAACACACCTACAATTATAATTACTCAACAAGATCTGCAAGTTTATTGAATAATACAAGACACAGATTAAGAGTTACTCGAAAAAATCCGCTAGATCTGAATTCATATAACTGTCTCCACAAATCAGTTGAATCTTTGGATTTCAGGAATTTCAAAAATAATATCAAAAGATACCTTCTGAAACATTGCTTCTACACAATCAAGTTCTACACTGGAGTTGTGATATATATGATAGTTTTGTTGACTTATAAATACTCATATTTTTTATTCATTTTAGTTCATGTTTGATCTTTATGATTATTTTATCGAGTGGCAATGTACTCTTTTCGAGATTTGTAACCGTACCAGATTTGTATTTTTAAATTGATCCAATTGATCCATGCTCATTTTGGGATTTTAAATTTTAGGCTTAGTAAATACATATGACTTGCCATAAATGTACTCTGTATATAAATTGGTCAAATAAATTACTCTACTCTACTCTATCAAGATGATACATTCGACCAGAAATAGGTAATGTTGGAGCAAGTAGAACAATTGATAGTTTCGTATCCTCTGATAATAGATCTATGAGCGGAATGCAGCCATCACTTTCATTCGGGAACTTTGATAACATATATTTCATTACCTAATGCTTCCTGAATATCAATATCAACTCTGATAACTTCACCCATTTGAAGAATATCGTGCAATAATAATGACTGTTTGTATATTATGTTGTGAATATTGAGAGCGTGACACATAAACTCGCTTATATCAGCCTATTTTCTTTTTTCTGAGTTTCGGTAGCCAAATGTTTTATCAATTTTATTGCTGTAAAGTTTTCATTTTGTTCATTATGATAGGTGCAAAAATCTGATGATGTCTTTGTTGATTGAACGTTGAGAGAATTTGACATTCACAAGAAAGACACGAACACATTCAGATACATTCCAAATGACTCGAATCATTGTCCACAACATAAAATTGCGGCTCTTCAATTCCTCATCCACAGGTTAATAACTAGGTACGTAGCTGAAGTGAACGGTTTAAACCCAGAGATAGTTGATAAGATAATTAGAAAATGTAAATTTAGGAAAACACTTCGTGAATCTTAGAATTTTCAAACAGATGGGACAAATTAAAAGTTCCTAGTAATCCCATATGATCCTCAATACACCAGAGGACTTCAACTGATATTTGATGATAAAGTGAATATGGAAGTTGCATATAAAACATCTTACAAATTACAACAGCTCCTTGGTAATCCAAAAGATAAATTAGAAAACTCAGAGAAGTCGGGAATTTACGAAATCAGTTGTCAAGATTGCTACAACAAATACATTGGCCAGAGCCAACGAGCTATTAAAACTCTTTCAAAGAGCATTCAGCACACATGAAATACGGAAGGGTAGAAAAATCCAGTGTCGCCCAACTAGAAAATGACCACAAAATTGGTGAAAGCAATCTTGAACTGATCAAGCATGTGCATAACACAAGACTACTCGAAGCATGTGAGAATCTAGGAACAGCAAAATGTAAAAACATGAATGGTGACAAAGGGCCTATTCCTTTCAGTTCGCTTTTCAATTCATTGTTGAGAAAGTAACCAGAATAATCAATAATTACAGATGAGAGACCAATGAATTTGGTAGGTAGTCACTGCACTAGTTCATTATCGAATTAATTGGAATAATTAACAGTGATAAGCAAAGTCCATATCGGACTAGAAAACTTCAGGTATATAAACAACTAACCCTAGCTTTAGATTTAGTATCAATTTTCTTCTCCTGAAGATGCTAACCTTGTTAGTGAAACGCGCGTCGAGTGCAAAAAATATCAGTTTGGTGTTGATTGGTAATTGATCTCTAAGAAAAGTTTCGATGTCTTTGTTGCTTAGAAATATTGTTCGGTTGTGTTAGAAATGAGCACGAAATATTAATAGTGTGATATTGAAATAAGTTGGTCACATTGTTTATATATATATGATAGTGGCAACCATGTTTATGTTTGTTGACGTAACATCCTTCTTCTTCATTAAAGTTAGTCTATGCTGAGAATTCAAACAGTGTGTTTCATTTCAACAGGTTATGGTCCCAGGCCGCCATTAGTGAATTTGTGAAACGTTGTTTTTTTCCTGTAAAGCACAAGTATAACTTCTAATTATATAGTGAATATAACTAAACTGAAAAGACGTGAAAATTATTCAGACTGGGCATTTGCCGTTGAAAATTTCCTGATCTTAGAAGGACTTTGGAATTGTGTTTCGGAAGTGGTTGCCGATGATGACGCCAAGGCCAAAGCAAAAATTAGTTTGACGATCGATGCATCTTTATACATTCATATCAAGGAAGCAAAAAAGCAAAAACAACAATGGAGCTCTGGACGAAATTGCGATCGTTATTTGACGACTCTGGATTCACTAGGAAAATTAGTTTACTCCGGAACTTGATTTCTACGCGGTTAGAATTCCATGGCGAGTTACGTGAACCAGATAGTGGAGACTGGTCAGAAGTTACGAGGAACTGGCTTCAAGATAGATGATGAATGGATTGGTTCGTTATTGTTAGCCGGTTTGTCGGAGAAGTTTTCACCAATGATTATGGCGATTGAACATTCCGGAATCGCCATAACCACCGATTCCATAAAATCGAAACTTCTGGATATGGAAAGTGATGTTAGTAACACTGGCAAAATAGTAAGGGTGACTTCAAATACAGATCATCGAATGCTTTTAGGGCAGTTTTCTTGAATGGAAATTTCAACAAGGACGATTGGTATGTGGATTCTGGTGCTAGCGTTCACTTGACAGCCAATAAAAGTCTACTGGAAAATGTTCTGTCGACAAGCATGAAAGAGATCATGGTAGCAAATCAAATGAAAATTCCAGTTACATGTTCAGGTAATGTGAACCTGAAAACAAAAGTTGGAAATGACTTGTTTGACATAACAGTGACAAATGTGTTATATGTTCATGATTTGAGCACAAAGTTACTATCAGTGATTCAGCTAATCAATAATGGAAATACAGTCAGATTTGAATTCAACTGCTGTAAAATTCACAACAAACAAGGTGAACTTGTAGCCACAGCTGACCTGAAAGATGGAATCTACAAATTGAACATTACTGATTTGAGATGTTTGTTAACAGAAACAGCTGATCTCTGGCATCGCAGATTAGGCCACATTAACAGTGAATACCTCAACAAGATGAAAAATGGAATAGTAGAAGGACTGAACTATGCAGGTGTGGCTGACATGAAAAAACAGAACTGTGAGGTCTGTTGTGAGGGAAAGCAGTCGAGGCTTCCATTTTTGTCTAGAGTATCTAGAGCCAAAAATTTCCTAGACGTCATTCACACAGATGTATGTGGCCCAATGGAAACCGAATCCATAGGAGGGTCCAAATATTTCCTTACTTTCCAAGATGATTTCAGTAGAATGGTGTTTGTATATTTCCTGCAGACAAAGGGTGAAGTTTTTGATTGTTTCAAAAAAATTCAAAAGCTTTGTGGAAAACCAAAAAGGCCTCAAAATCAAAGCACTGAGATCCGACAATGGAGGTGAATTCTGCAGCAAGGAGTTCGAGAATTTTTTGAAGACTGAAGGTATCTTACATCAGTTGAGCACTCCATACACACTCGAGCAAAACGGAATGTCAGAGAGGTTAAATCGAACTATTGTAGGAAAGGCTAAGTGTTTATTGTTTGAAGCCAAGTTGGAAAAGCGTTTCTGGGGCGAAGCAGTTAACACCGCAGTATATCTACGAAATAGGTCACTTGCAGCAGATTTACAAATAATACCTTATGAAATATGGACAGGTGAAAAGCCAAATCTTAGTAATGTCAGAGTTTTTGGTAGCATAGTAATGGTGCATGTGCCTAAAAAAAAACGTCTGAAGTGAGATAAACATTGCTGTGGTTAATGATAAAGAAACAAAGAATGAGTCGATTCATGAGACAGGAGAATAATCAGAAAACTCAGTTTCAGTGGGAGACACTGATAAAGAGTATTTCAGTAACAGCTGGAATTAAACGGGAGAGCTGCAAGATGATGACGAGGAGTTTGTAGTAAGGACTCAAGAAAACAGGGAACCACAAACACTCAGAAAGTCTAATAGAGTCCCAAAACCTAAACTCTACGAAGATTATGTAACTTGATTAACTTTGGAAGACACTTGAAAGTGATCCAACAACAGTCCAGGATGCATTGTCCAGACCAGACACAGAAAAGTGGAGACAAGCGATACAAGATGAGCTGCATTCTTTTGATGTCAACGATGCCTGGGAGCTGGTACATGTTCCTGATGGTTGCAGAATAGTGCAGTGCAAGTGGGTGTTCAAGCGTAAGCTTGATTTTGAAAATAATGTGCAGTATCGAGCTCGTTTGGTAGCTAAAGGTTTTTTGCAAAAACCGGGTGTTGATTACACTGAAACTTCTTCTCCTGTAGTGAGATTTTATACATTGAGACTGTTGATTGCTCTGTCAGTTAAATTTAATTTTAAAATTGTGCATTTAGATGTTACTACTAAGTCTTCACCAGAATGTCTTGAAGTAAATGAAAGAACAAATAAAGTATTGAAACTAAACAGAGCAATATATGGTCTCAAACAGGCTTCTAGAGCCTGGTATGAAAGAGTTGATATTTTTCTAAGAAATTTGGGTTATAACAAATCTGAATTGGAACCATGTATATTCATTAAGGTTGATAGGAAGCTTACTACTATAATCGCATTATATTTTTTTTATTTTTTCGAATGATGAAGTTGAAACTAAGAATTCGAAAGAACAATTAAGTTCTACTTTTGAAATCAAACATTTAAGTCCTGTAAAGAAATGTCTTGGTATGAGGGTGAATTTTGATGGAAAGAATAATGTCATAACCCTGGATCAAGAACAATATATAAAACAAGTTTTGAAAAGATTCGATATGTTGAATTGTAAGGGAATTCGTACACCTATGGAACCTAATGTAAATCTTGAAAAAAATAGTATTTGTAAAGCTGAGATCCCTTATCAACAATTTATAGGCAGTTTTATGTATTTAGCTGTTCTGACTAGACCTGACATAGCATACTCTGTGAGTTATTTGAGTCAATTCAATACATGTTATGGTGAATCGCATTGAAAACAAGCCAAACGCATTCTAAGATATTTGCAAGAAACGAAAAACTTTGGTTTAAAATTTTGTGAAGATGATTTAGACTTACAAGGTTTTGTAGATGCAGATTGGGCTACTGATTCCAATGATCGAAAATCATATGCAGGTTTTTGTTTTAAGCTGTCTGGTTCGTCAATTTCATGGGAGAGCAGAAAACAAAGAACTGTTGCGCTCTCAAGCACTGAGGCCGAATATATGGCAATCTCAGAGGCTGCGAAGGAAGCGGTTTACTTTAGGAATTTATTTATAGAATTATTGGGAATTTCAAGTTGTATAACTCTATTCAATGATAATCAGAGCGCCCAAAAGCTTTCTGCGAATCCAATGTACCACAAGAGGTCAAAACATATAGATGTAAGACATCATTTTATCAAAGATGCAACAAATGCAAATTTATTGAAAGTTGAATATTTACAATTAGTTGACATGTCTGCCGATATTCTAACAAAAAGTGTATGTTCTATAAAACATTATAAATTTATGACTTATTTGGGAGTTGTACAAATAAAGTAACATTTTTTCATTTAATATTTTGTGCTAGTGGGAGTGTTAGAAATGAGCACGAAATATTAATAGTGCGATATTGAAATAAGTTGGTCACATTGTTTATATATATATGATAGTGGCAACTATGTTTATGTTTGTTCCATTTCAACAGGTTGATCCCTCAAGGATGGCGAGTAAATATGGGCTTTGTGGAACCTATCCAAGCTTCGGCACGATTTTTTAACAACTTAGGACTTTTACAACTAATCACTGAAGTAGGTGATGGCCGGAACGATGTTCAAAATTCAAACGCAGGTTCGTGAAAGAGGTCGTATATTAGACGAAAGGAAATACCTTCTTAACATTCATGGATACCAACATGACAATTCAGTGTAACCAACTATACACAACTAGTGGTGGTTACCACAACATCCCTCTTATTGTCTGCCACAGAATTATTCACCACCTTCCTCAAATGTTTTCTATTTCTAGTTGCAGTTTTATTATTTTCTAACCTCATCAAATGTGATCTAGGTCTATTGTATCTGCGTTTGATAACAGTTGCAGAATACCACTTTTTATCACTGCAATTATAAGCTTTTACATGATCACCTTTTTCAAGAACTGTCAATTCATGTGTTTTTCTATTATAATATTGCTCTCCTTTCTTTTGCTTATTTGATAATTCATGTTCCACTAGTCTATTAGAGAATGTTTTTGGTTTCAACAGTTTATCTTTGACAGGAATGATACTTCTAAGCATACGGCTGTTTAGTAATTGTGCAGGACTTGGTAACTTGCTGGAAATAGGTGTATTTATAAATTCTGATAGGCAGAGATATGGATCTGTGTTGTCATGTGCAGATTTTTTCAATATGTTTTTCATCATCTGTATACTACGTTCCACCTGACCATTCGACTGTGGGTTATGTGGAATTGAAGTTATGTGATGAAAACTATACTGGTTACTGAAATCACCAAACACTAATGAGGAAAAACAAGGGCCATTATCAGAAATCAAAATTTCTGGGAATCACTGTCTGGTAAATATTGATTTCATATGTTTAATTATATAACTTGAAGTTGAATTTTCAAGAAGGGCCAATTCGATGAATTCTGAATAATAATCTACCAGAAGTAAGAAGTTTCTATTTTGAAAATGGAAAAGATCAGCACCATTCTTCAACCATGGCGTGTTAGGGGCGAATTTAGAGAAAGAGCATGAGCAGTGAATGTGCATAAGATGATACCCGCCTCTAACTGTCCCAGCAGCTCAGTTGAGTGTGGGTTCGACAACAAAATTAGGTTTCGTTATCAATGAAACACTTTGGGTTACTTTTCTGGTGCGCCACGGATTTATTGCCAGTGAAAATCCGAAACCACCCTGATGGAAAGGGACAACCCACTGCACTAGTTATAATAATAATAAAATATGAATTCAAATATATATATAACAAAGATCTTGGAATAATACCTGGTAGATATACGATTTCTTCCGTACCTGAATAACTTGGACCAGACTAAAGAAATAGACTTGTACCTTACTA
Source organism: Zygogramma bicolorata (assembly GCA_032362365.1). Lineage (NCBI taxonomy): Eukaryota > Metazoa > Arthropoda > Insecta > Coleoptera > Chrysomelidae > Zygogramma > Zygogramma bicolorata. The sequence continues at coordinate 35,314 of JAVJAQ010000861.1, read as the reverse complement.
ATAAAATATATTATGAAGTTACACCAGTGCCACACAGCTTTATATGGCTCATACCACCAGTAACAAATAGATGTGTAAATGTATAACAATATCAACTATGCAGACAGAAGACTGACTCAACTAACAGAAATCAGCATTCAAATAGATTTCGGTCACAACACCCCAAATGAGGATATTCAGGTGATTATATTTGGGTAAATTAAATTGATATTTTTAACTTAGATCTTAGCTATAGGGCTATTCATGTGACGTCACGTTGATAGCGTACATTATAGTTATCAATGAAATGCTTGATGTGAATGAGCCTGATAGGCAGTCTCCGCTTAATATCTAAACTTATCTGATACTGGGATACTTCGTGATATTGCTTAACGCTGACTCTCTTGAACTAGCGGTGTCAATCTCTGTCTTCCTAGTCGACAGACAGGTCAGTCTTTGTATAGTTGCTGCATGAACACTGGGGGTCTGACAACACACAAAGTGGTAAATAGAGACCAAGGTAGGGTCACGAAGATAGTCCTGAACGTTGGCCGATATATAGGACGTGAGCTTGAAGAAGTGAGGCAGAAGGAGTGAGCCGGAAGGACCCTAAAACAAACATCACCAGTCTGACTTCTGTTTACACGTATATGGAATGATGGTGCCTTTGTGCCATTGTTGGGGCCACCAATAAGCTTACTAACCTCAATTCAGCGTGAGGGTAAATATACGACCTTGATGGTTTGTTCGGTCGTTCGATAATCAATCTCTTATTCCAGTGAGAGTGGCAACACAAGTCCTAACCCAAATAAATCCTGCAGAGCAGACAAGAAGTTCTTCCTGAAATACACAGCGCAAACAATCGCAGACGAATGAAGAACTCTTGAGAAATGGAATATCCCAAATCCGTTATGTGATTGAATAAATATCAATGGATAATCCAAAAGAAATTGGTTAAGCAGAAACTTGGTAGACTCTCAAAAAAAACTCAGCCTTCAACTCTCCTTTCTGAGAATATCGATATGTCAATATCAATGACTGCGGAAGCTGTCAGATGTCCTTCATGCCAACAGTGTCAAAATACAAGAAGGGGTTCCGCGATCCGCAGAACATCAGGAAGTTACAAAAACAATCATGGGATGCCTCAATAGTGAGAATACGAGTGTTATGATATTAAATCGTTATCTGATGTTTGGTTCCATGTAAAATCTGGACAATAAGAATTAGACCGATGGTATTTACACATTCATCTGACAACTTGTAAATTTCATTGTTACCAACTGATCTCAGACTACACTATATGAGGACGCAACTTCCCAGTGTTCTGTCCTAGTCTCTTGTCGGAACCAAAACAACTGACAGGTGACAATTTCTGATATTATTGCACATAAATGACCGAATGTTACAAAAGGAGTAGTGTGATTAGGTTCTAGGAACATAATAACTTTAAGGAGTTTGCGATGGAGTAAACAGTAGAAGAGAGGAATAGATTACGGTCTTCTGTTCGGGTAACGGAACAGTAGTAACTACGAATAACGCTGAAGTCGTTGGACCATGCCTTAAATGTGTAGGATATTCATCGACTGACAGCACACGGTGTTGCCAAATCATTTGAACTGAAGCAATGTTTACGTTAGGCATTGAAGCGCTAACAAGTACTCTGAAACTCGAAAAAGTGTGATAAAAGATATCATGTGGAAGTGAGGTAGTATATAGATGAGTATGCGGTCAATCGACAAGGCCTACTATGCGTATCTTCCCAAAATAAGAAAGAATGTGTTACGGTGCAAAATGAAACCGTAACAAATCCCCCCTCTACTCGGAGAGGCATTGAAGTTCCCAGAACTTTGATGACGATTAATCGTAAGGCTTCCTATTACAAATATACAATGTTAACATTCAAAGTGAAAGTCAGACTGGTGAAGCCATATGAGGCAGAAAGTAGGTATGGGGCCGGTCTGGCATGGGAAAAAATCGTTGAGCGTGGGAACTTTCAGCTGAGCGTGGGAACTTTCAGCTGAGGCGCGACCAGAGCGCTCCAAATTATCACGTGACATCTGACGTCACACATCTACGTCATCATCTGTCATGCGCTACCACGGAACATCAGAACCTTACGTCACAGCTGTCATCATTTGTTAACAGTCATCCATCATACGCCATCTGTCATGAATCATCCTTCACCCACGAACGCCACCTATGAGCCATAGTCGCAAGTACACTCACCTATCAGCAAGTAACAGAACCCTTGTACGCCACCTATGAATTAAAGATGTAAATAACCTGAAAAAAAATCATCCGATGTTGAGGATTGAACCCGGGCCTCTCAGCATGATAGACATAGACGCTAACACTGCGCTAGCGAGGCAAATAATTTCAAGTGTGTATAGGTAGGTATGATACATCGACGCTCCTCGAAATGGCGCTCAGCGAGCAATAACCTCACCAAATCAAATTTCCAAAATCCTGTCATCTATTACTATGGTTTGGAGCCCTAAGCCTTGGTCTGAGGGTCAAAAACAAAAACAAAAAACAAGGCATGAACGCTTATAACCTGAAAATCGGGGCGTCAAACAATGCGTCTTCTAGGACATGGTCCAAATATCTTTATCACCTATCACAGCCCTAAGACATGGTCGGGGGCCCCCGTTTGAGGGAAAAAACACATTTCGCCAAGTCACGCCCATACGTCACACCTGTCATTTTCACTGTCAAAATCACCTAACCCAACATTCTATGCCACTTTGTCAGCCAAGTTCCCTGCCGTCATTTGTAAAGTCTTAGGCCTGCGTCATGTCACCAGTTATTTGTCAGTACAGCCTAACCTTGTGAAGTTCTAGTCATACGTCTATAATTTGTCATCAATTTCGAGCATCTGTCAGTTCAACACTTGCTGTCATTTGTAAAGTCTCAGGCATGCGTCATGTCATCAGTCATTTGTCAGCACAACCATTCTGTAAAGTCCTACTCATACATCTATCATTTTCCCCAACTAAAGCCATCTGTCACATTTTCCCCAGCTAAAACCATCTGTAATCAGTCATTTTTCCCAGCTAGAGACGTCTGTCAGTTCAACCTAACCTTGTAATCTGTCGTAATTTCAAAGTCGCGCCCTGGTCATACGTAACGTCTATCAGCTATCACCTGTCATTTCTACAGTCAAAGACGTCTGTCACTTCAACCTAACCTTGTAATCTGTAAAGTTATAGTCATACGTCACCAGTCATTTTTCTACCAAAGTCATTTGACACTTTAACCTAACCTTGCAATTTATAATATTTCCAAAGTAACATCTATCATCTGTCATCAGTCATTTCTGCAGTCAAAGACATCTGTCAGTTCAACCTGACCTTGTAATCTGGAATCAAAAAAATCGTGCCCTATTAGCCACCCAGACATCACGTGATCTGGAATGCCTAATACGTAACTATCAGCTGTCACCCCCAGCTAAAGCCATCTGTCAAGCGTGGAAAAAGTTCAACCGTTAACACGTCCCGCGCACACAACAAAAATGACGCCCGGTAATGCTAGCTAAGGCATCGCACGCAACAAAAATGACCCCGCTACAACTTAACACAGTGCTAACGCTTCGTCAGAGTATCGCACGCAACAAAAAATGACCCCCGTTAATTGCACGCAACAAAAATGACGCCCGTTAATGGTAACTAAGAGCTCACAACATGGCTCCCGTTCCTAACACAACGCTTCGTCAGAGTATCGCATGCAACAAAAATGACCCCCGTTAATCGTACGCAAATGGCTCCCGCTTAACACAGCGCTAACGCTTCGTCAGAGCACAAAAACGAACCCCGTTAGTGCAACTAAGACACACAACATGGCTCCCACACGCTAACGCTTCGTCTGAGTATCGCACGCAACAAAAAATGACCCCCGTTAATCGCACGCAACAAAAATGACGCCCGTTAATGGTAACTAAGAGCTCACAACATGGCTCCCGTTCCTAACACAACGCTTCGTCAGAGTATCGCACACAACAAAAATGACCCCCGTTCATCGTACGCAAATGGCTCCCGCTTAACACAGCGCTAACGCTTCGTCAGAGCACAAAAACGAACCCCGTTAGTGCCAACTAAGACACAGCACGCAACAAAAATGGCTCTCGCCTAACACAGCGCTTACGCTTCGTCAGAGCATCGTACGCAGCAAAAACGACCCCCGTTAATGTCAACTAAGACACAGCACGCAACAAAAATGATTCTCGCTTAACACAGTGCTTCGTCAGAGTATCGCACGCAACAAAACCGACCCCGTTAATGCCAGCTAGGGCGTCGTACGCAACAAAAATGGCCCCCGTTCATCGTACGCAAATGGCTACCACCTAACACAGTGCTAACGCAGAGCATCACACAAAACAAAAACGATCCCCGTTAATCGCACGCAACAAAAATGGCTCCCGCTTGACCCAGCGCTAACGCTTCGTCAGAACACAAATACGACCCCCGTTAATGTCAAATAAGACGCAGCACGCAACAAAAAATGGCCCCCGTTAATCGTACTGGCTCCGGCCTGCGTCGCTGCCATTCGTTGGGGGGGCCAGTAGTGTCTCATTCACTAAGCTAATATTCTATGCCATAACGTCTTTTTTACCACCAAGTCATACACTCTGGGGCCATCTATTCATCACTTTGTCATCTGTTACAATTCTCTGTTAAATCATCAATGCACGGTTCGACCTCTACTTCATAGATGGCGGCAATGTTATGATTTAGGAATATTTTAATGTTTTTATACCTTCTAAAATTTTTATACTCTGTAATCATGTCAATTCGTTAAACAAAATAATTCTCAGCATAAATTTCATGTCTTCATTACACACAACAAAATTCAATGAAAATGTTCCAACAAATTGTCAATCTAATTTTATTCTTCAAACACAGCACAGCCTTCACATCTACGGAAACAATGGAGATAAGCGAGCGATATCATTATAACAGTTTTCGCGACTGAATAGAAAGTTATTTATTATTGGAAAAAGAATAGGTGATCAGTGTGTGTGCCCTTTAGTGTTGAGTGCTTGTAGATGACCTATTCTATTGTTATAGTATTGCGGTTTTGTGAACCCCATTGTCAGAGGAAAACTGTGATATTGTTGCTGAATCAAGGCCGTGCACTCAAAAGGTATGTTTTATTCATAGGAGCAATTGAACCTTCAACAAAGAAACTTCAAAAGCTTCGAGTTTTCAAAAATTCATTTGACAAAAACATAGCCTTCCTCCCCATAACATAAAATTCTTTACAACAGAGTTCTTGCTGGAAACTAGCAGAAAAATAGAAATCTCTCGTAAAAACAGACTTTCTCTTGAGAATTAGCAGAGTTTGACATATTTCAAGGTTTAAAATGAGTGGTGGGCAACTCTCTGATATTCAAAAAATACAAATTCAGTACAATACACTTTAGCCTTATAGAAATCATGAATTAAAACGTGGCACAAAACGCCTCGGGAAATTGATTTCAGCTCGCATGAATAGTTAGCGTGAAGCAGTAGTTCACTCTCAATTTAGGTGGTGATTTGTTCTACAGAGGGAGGATCAAAAAGGACGACACCTGAAATCAAATTTAATTGGTTATAGTGGTTTTTGCTATGACTTTGTTGAAAAAACTTTAGGCGTGCTAAAAATTATTGAAGTGCCCGAATTTTCGGTTCCAACTTCCGGTCAATCGATTTCCATGAAACCGGTATGAATGGATTCGTCTTAATGTCAAGAAACATAATTAACTATTTTGCGGAGCCTAAAAGGCCTTACAGGCTATTTCTGTTAGGTGAAATCCTGCAGACGACTGCGACTATTCGTTTCAAACAACTTTTTCTAGCCATTGAGAATAACTTATTTTCAAGATGCCAAATGGCCCTTACATGTCAAAAATCTGAATTTTAATGGAAAAATAGTAAAAAACACGCATTTTCAGATATTACAAATGAAAGACAGAAAAACGAGTGTTCCATTGGGCAAATTTCATTGCTATCAAAACCCAAATCTGCAATTTTTGGTTCCAACTTCCGGTCAATCGATTTCCATAAAACCGGTATGAATGGATTCGTCTTAATGTCAAGAAACATAATTAACTATTTTGCGGAGCCTAAAAGGCCTTACAGGCTATTTCTGTTAGGTGAAATCCTACAGACGACTGTGACTATTCGTTTCAAACAACTTTTTCTAGCCATTGAGAATAACTTATTTTCAAGATGTCAAATGGCCCTTACATGTCAAAAAACTGAATTTTAACGAAAAAATAGTGAGAAACAGGCATTTTCAGATATTACAAATGATAGACAGAAAAACAGTATTCCATTGATCAAATTTCATTGCTATCAAAACCCAAATCTGTAATTTTCGGTTACAACTTCCGGTCAATCGATTTCCATGAAACCGGTATGAATGGATTCGTCTCAATGTCAAGAAACATAATTAAGCAATTTCCGAAGCCTAAAAGGCCTTACAGGCTATTTCTGTTAGGTGAAATCCTACAGACGGCTGCGACTATTCGTTTCAAACAACTTTGTCTAAACTTTGAGAATAACATATTAGCAAGATGCCAAATGGCCCTTACATGTCAAAAATCTGAATTTTAACGAAAAAATAGTGAAAAACACGCATTTTCAGATATTACAAATGAAAGACAGAAAAACGAGTGTTCCATTGGGCAAATTTCATTGCTATCAAAACCCAAATCTGCAATTTTTGGTTCCAACTTCCGGTCAATCGATTTCCATAAAACCGGTATGAATGGATTCGTCTTAAGTCAAGAAACATAATTAAGCAATTTCCGATGCCTAAAAGGCCTTACAAACTATTTCTGTGGTGTGAAATCCTACAGACGACTGTGACTATTCGTTTCAAACAACTTTGTCTAGACATTCTTACCGTATAGGTAGAAGTGACAGTTCAGCTATTAAAGTCAAAATTCTGAGTGTTTGGAAAAAATCGTGTTAAATTCGAATCGTTGAATATTATAAAAGTATGAATGTTTATATTCGCTTGATAGTTGAGGAATGTTTCCAATGAGTGTTTTGCGAGATAGCAACATGTTACTGAGATAACACAAGTTCCTGCATGAATATTATTTCCTGTGATAATTCTGTTATACAGGATATGTGTGGGTTTGCAATTATTGTCGAATGAAATGTGGAAATTCCAATGCTGATGATGCGTGATCAGAGATAGATATAAATACGGCAGGCCGTTGTGAGCCTTCAGAGCTGAATAGAATTCGTTGCCAAGACTGTGATTGTGTTTGTGAGTGATTAACTACGATAAATGTAAGTACATTTTTAATAATATTTTGAGTGTTTTTTCGATTAGGGAGTGTATTAATTTTAATTTGTCGATAGCCAGTGAATTTTCTTTATTTGTTCTCAGTACATATTCAGTTGACAAAAATTAAAGCGACGTGCAATGCCTTGATCAACAGATATTTCCAATTCAGAAACCATTTTTCTATAAAGGGACCTCACAGTTGATATGTTTCAATGGATAGTGATTTTGAATGCCTTTAGTCTCTCTTTCATTTTTGAAACATTATTTTCAATAGTAATGATAATTTTCACAGTTCAGTTTAAAAAAAATTAAGTGTTTTGATTTACATAGACTTTTTTGAATGGCACTTTCGCTGTACTTATTTGATCAATAGCAGTCGGCATTTTCAGTGAATTATTCATTTTTTGAAAATATTATACTAGAATTTAGTCAAATGAAAAAATTTTGCAGGTGATATTTTTATTACCTCTGGATACCGGACATTCTTTTCGATAGGAATTTACGGTGTTTACACATACTTTTGGAATAGCACTTTCGCTGTACTTATTTTCAAATGTAATCAATAGCAGTCGGCATTTTCAGTGGAAAATATGGTTTGAAAATATTTTACTAGAATTAAGTCAAATGGAAACATTTTTGCAGGTGATATTTTTTTGATGCCTTTGGATACCAGACATTTTTTTCGATAGGAATTTACGGTTCAGTTTCAGAACATACTTTTTGAATGGTACTTTCAAATGTAATCAATAGCAGTCGGCATTTTCAGTGGAAAATATGGTTTGAAAATATTTTAAACAGAAACTTAGTAAATTCGCTTAGTAAAGGAAAAGAGAATTCTCTTTCAGCCTGTGAAATATTGTCAACATTTCAATTAGTCGATATCAGCAATAAAACAATTGATTGGTCGATATCCTTTACTCGAATATTCGTGATACAGCTGTAACTTAGTAAATTCGCTTAGTAAAGGAAAAGAGAATTCTCTTTCAGCCTGTGAAATATTGTCAACATTTCAATTAGTCGATATCAGCAATAAAACAATTGATTGGTCGATATCCTTTACTCGAATATTCGTGATACAGCTGCATGAATATTTTTTCGTATTTCAAGCAAACTTCCTGGCGCCTTCTGAAAATACTCTGCTGTTGAATCGGTTTTTCGAAATTGTCGATAAACATCCAGCATCTTTGAATCACCATCATTTTTACACATGAACACGCCCTTCTTCAGTGTAAATTCAAGATTATGCGGCTCATAGTGTTTGGTAATTGTATCGGTTGGATCGTATGCTATCCCATTATATTCATTCCAAAAATGCGGTGTAATTGTAATGCCATTTGAGTAGCACTTTGTTCCGACACACACCTTCGTCGTTGTTATGCCATACTTTTTGGCAATTTCATTTAAAATTAGACTTGCAGGTAAACATACACCAGCATACTTTGCACTAATAAATTCTCGTTCAATGCATGTTTTTATCAAGTTTAGCTTAACGTGCTGCCTCAGCACGGAATCACACATACTGCTTAACAACTACACGTCTGTCTAATTCGGGTGTTCAACAAAGAATGACACTTTCAGAGCTACTGTGGTAGTGGTTCAATTGATAATCAACAGAGTATTTGAGATCACGTGATGTCTTGCATGCTAGTAGAATATCGACATAACGCATTCCTATAAGAATGACAACAAAAATTTCGAGAAGCTTAGGGCCTTTTGTTGAAAGCGTTCAGTCTTCCGTCCGTCCAAATTTGATATTATACCGTGATTGATGCAGATTTTCTCATTATCTTTCAGATATACCTAGCGTTCAGACGTGTCTTACTATCTGGTGAGCCATCTTCTTCGTGTGTCTATTTGGTGAGAGTCTCATCGTGTTTTAGACGTATCTACCTATTTGGTGAGTCATCTTTCTCGTGCTTTGTTTCGGTGTGTGTGTTTTTTTCGTATTTGAATCATGTCGTCGTCGTCGTCGTCCACTATGGAGAAATTCGATATCATAAGAGAAACAACGAAAAAGATTCATCGTTTCGGTCTCCAGGGACATACGTTGGAGTTCAAAATCAAGGATATACCTTGCGGTAGCGAACCTGTGGGATGGGTGCAGGACGCAATCACCCAGATTATTCGTAGAGGAACTGCGGGTGTGGAACCCACCGATCAGGTGGGCTTCACGTTCTGTTCCAAGGACTTTTCCAGGGGACAGGGGTGGTTGCGTTTCAGACCCGCGTCTGAAGTGACTTTCGATGATATATGGGAGAAAATTTCTTCAATCTATCAATCGAATTCGACCGGGTTGAACACGGAAACTTTCTGTTTGGGTATAACCACAATCAAAATGCCCAAAGGTAAGGGAAAGGGTCGGGTAGCAAATTTCAATACTTTTAATGAAGAGTGCACTAAGCGTAAGGGGATCATAACAATTAAAAATTATGATCACCTTTGTTTACCTCGGGCTCTTGTGGTTGCGAGAGCCTACGTAGACAAGGACAAAGAATTGAAGAAAGTACGCCAAGATATTGGCAAGCTGCAGGGGCAAAGAGCCCAGGAATTATTGGCTGCAGCTGAAGTCTCAATATCTGAAGAAGGTGCAGGAATACCCGAACTCCAGCAATTCCAGAGATATTTGAAAGAATATAGGATCACGGTGTACGCTTATGGTAATAAGGGACGTGACGTGATTTTCAAAGGTGATGGTGTTGGTCCCTCGTTGAATTTACTTCATCACGAGGGACATTACAATGTCATCACCTCGTTGACAGCAGCTTTTTGTTGCCGTTATTTTTGTGAAGAATGTCACGTCCCTTACAATACCAAGGAAAGGCATAGATGTGGGGGAACGTGTCCTGGTTGCCAACAGTCACCATCTTGTTCTAGTGAAGAGTTGTCCGTGAAATGCGATTCGTGCAAGAGAACTTTCCGTGGACGAATATGTTTCGAGAATCATTTGCAACACCGTATTTGTGAACAAATACAGCGTTGTGAAGAGTGTTTCAAAATTGTACCTAATAATAGGTCCCATACGTGTGGGGAAATCTTTTGCAAGATCTGCAATAAACAATGTCCCTCCGATCATCTTTGCTATATCCAACCTGACACTCGCTCACCACCAACCAAAGATTTTCTCTTCATTTTCTATGATCTTGAAACGCGTCAAGAGAAACAGCGAGAGGAAATTGTCAGTAAAAATGGCAAAGATGAATCGAAAACTACACTAGTTCACGAACCGAACTTGTGTGTATTCTCTCAACGTTGTCACGTTTGTCTTGATGAGAAAAAACTTTATTTTTGTCAGTCGTGTGGTTTACGACAAAAACTCATCAACAGCAATGTTATTCCAAATTTCATGGATCATGTGTTTCAAATTCGTAAAAAGTTCAAAACTGTCACCGTTTTGGCTCACAATGGTGGTGGGTTCGATCACCAGTTTGTCCTCAATTATATTCTCACCAAGACAAACCTTACTCCTGATCTCATTATGCGCGGCACCAAACTCATTTCCATGACTGTTGGTAATGTCACTTTTATTGATTCCTTAAATTATTTCCCGATGCCCCTTTCCAAATTGCCAAAGGCCTTTGGCTTCTCAGAAATGAAGAAAGGATACTTTCCCCACACATTCAACACCGTAGATCACCAAAATTATGTCGGGCCAATGCCTCCTCTCGCCTACTACGAACCAGATAATTTCAAAGATAACGAATCCAAGGAAAAATTAATGAAATGGCATGCTGAACGTGTCGCTGAAAATTACGTTTTTGATTTTCAAAAAGAAATTGAAGAGTATTGCATCTCAGATGTAGATATTCTGACAGAGGCCTGTTTGAGATTCAGAGAGTTGTTGCTCACAGAATCGAACGTATGCCCATTCATGGAGGCGACAACAATAGCGTCTTCATGTAATAAAGTATTTCGGAGGAACTTTCTCAAACCCAATACCATTGGTATTATTCCCAAAAGAGGGTACAGATGGCGCGATAACCAATCGAAAATCGCCATTCAATGGTTATTGTGGGAGGAACACCAAAGAGGTGTTGATATTCAGCATGCTGCCAAAAGTCATGAGGCCCGAGTTGCTGGAGTTAAAGTAGATGGGTATTGCGAGGACACCAAACAAATATTTGAATTCGAGGGCTGTTATTACCACGGGTGTCCTAATTGCTATAGGCATCAAAGAGATGCTCCCCTGCATGAAGAGCCTTCGCAAACGCTGAATCTTCGTTATGAAGCGACACAAGCGAAAATTGAGAGACTCAAATCCATGGGATACGAAGTCATTGAAATGTGGGAGTGTGATTTCAGGCGCCGGCTAGCCGACAACGAAGAGTTGCAAAAATACACTGAAAATCACCCACTCATTCAACAAGTACCCCTCGAGCCAAGGGATGCGTTCTACGGTGGCCGTACAGGCAACACTGTAGAGTATTACAAGGCCAAGGAGGGTGAGAAAATTCGTTATATTGATGTCTGTTCGTTATACCCTTTCGCCTGTAAGTATGGTCGCTTCCCAATAGGTCATCCAAAGGTCTACGTAGGCACAGAGTGTCCGGCGCTATCTTCGGTATCAGGGGGACTCGTCAAATGTAAAGTTCTTCCTCCTCGAAATTTATACCACCCTGTGTTGCCGCACAAAATGAACAACAAGTTGATGTTTGTTCTTTGTCGTGAGTGCGGACAGACTTCAAACTATGAAGAGTGTCAGCATTCTGACGAAGAGCGAGCACTAACCGGAACATGGGTAGTGGAGGAAGTATTGAAAGCACAAACATTAGGGTACAAAATTTTGGAAACTTACGAGGTGTGGGCATACGAAACAGTTCAATTCAGCAATGATACTCCAGGGTTATTCACAGAAATGATGAATAAGTTCATTAAAATAAAACAAGAGTCTTCAGATTGGCCGTCACAGTGTAAAACAGAAGCCGAGAGAGAGCAATATATAGAACGATTTTTAGAGCGTGAGGGCATCAAATTGGAATTTTCCAAAATTGTTGATAATCCAGGGTTGAGATCATTGGCCAAACTAATGCTGAACTCGTTTTGGGGTAAGTTTGGTCAGCGTGAAAACCAACCGAAAACTACGATTGTTAACAAACCTGTGGAATTTTTCAGTATGATGTCTAATCCGTCTATATATGTGAATACAATACTTCCAGTGAATGAAGATACTCTGATTGTAAATTGGGAGTACAGAGAGGAGGCATACGATAATTTATCTACAGTGAATGTGGTAATAGCAGCCTTTGTTACTGCTCAGGCTCGATTGAAACTGTACGAGTCACTGGAAAAATTGAATAAACGAGTCATGTACTACGATACGGACTCTGTCATCTATGTATCACGACCTGGAGAATGTGACATTGATGTGGGCGAATTCATTGGTGATATGACTGATGAACTCGAAAAAGAGGGTCTTGATTCATATATCACGGAATTTGTGTCCGGTGGTCCGAAAAATTACGCATACAAGTTCTGGTCGACCAAAGAACAAAAAGAAAAAGTCTGCTGTAAGGTTAAGGGTATATCCCTCACTGTTGCGGTACAGAAAACAATAAATTTCGATGCCATAAAAAATATGATATTGAACCCTGGCGAACCAGAATATATAGCGACAAATCAAATAAGACGAACGGCTGAGCATGAAGTAATAACAACTGAAATCACCAAAAAATATGAACCCAAATCATTGAAGAGAAAGTTCCTCACCGATCACAGCTCTGTTCCATTTGGGTACAAAAAATCAAAATATGACGAGTCCCTATCTGATATTTAGATTGCAATCACAAGAGTGCGAGAGGTAATGTTCAAACAGAAAGTTTCTCCCTCTCAGGTTACTACGGTGAGGTATCACACTGCCCAAAACGAATACAAATCAGTCATGTATACTCACCCCAAACTCCATCACCTAGCCCCCATCCTCATATTCGATAACAAAATTCGTTTTTTGGATCACAAGATAAGAAAGCCAGCTCCCACTTAATTTTGGAAATGTCTTCTCCTTGTTGTGTGTGAAGGTAAGAAAGACATCTCCCACTTAATTTTGGGAACCTGTATGTCTACTCCTTGTGTGTTTGAGAAGGTAAGAAAGACATCTCCCACTTAATTTTGGGAACCTGTATGTCTACTCCTTGTGAGTGTGAAGGTAAGACATTTCCCAATTTTGGGAATCTGTATGTCTTCTCCTTGTTGCGTGTGAAGGTAAGAAAGGCATCTCCCACTTAATTTTGGGAACCTGTATGTCTACTCCTTGTGAGTGTGTGAAGGTGAGAAAGACATCTCCCACTTAATTTTGGGAATCTGTATGTCTCCTCCTTGTGAGTGTGAAGGTAAGACATTTCCCAATTTTGGGAAATCTGTTTTCTTCTTGTTTTGATGATGATTGTGTAAAACGAAAATTTTGTTATTGAATTTTCCTTTCCCTCCCGAGGGAGTTGAGCTTGTAGCTTATCTACAAGATTGTAAAAGTGCATGCCTTCTCGCGGACTCCCTTGAACAGCGTTTATGCTGGCCAATATGCACATTTCTTTTTTTTATCCATTTCTCCCACCCTCTCTGTGATGACTGATTATATAATTACTCGAGTTGTTTTTTGACATATTCCACCACCAATGGAAAACTCGTGTTAGACGGGCGTCATTTGCGTGCGATGCTCTGCGTTAGCTGGGTGTTAAGTGGTAACGGGGACCATGTTGGGTTCGTCTGACGAAGCGTTAGCGGTGTGTGTTAAGTGGTAAGCATTTGTAAGACGGTTTCCAGTAATATTCATTGCTTTGAAGTCGAGCGCTCAACAATGTCTTCACTCTCATGATTTTGATTTAAAATATACCAAAGATGCTCAAGGTTTCATGATGAATCTGAGGAATGTTTTTGGATAAGAGAAAGAAAAACAATTCACAACACATTTTTTATTTTCGCTGTAAAACTGTAATAACAATTCTAAATCTTTGAATCATTCTGGTTTTCTTACGATCGTAATACCCAAAGTAAATGTTTCGGTATTCATTCCTTTCGAGTTTGATTGGTAGATTGAGGATATTGTTTGCCAAACCTCATCAAATGTAACTTCTGATACCAGTTTGAATTTCATCCAACCTTGTCCATTTGAGAGCTCATTTGATCCAAAGGTGAATCCAACGTGGTCATTCGGTTTCAAATTTTCAAATCCTCGCATCACAATGTCTTCGATAGCTTGTTTTATCCAACTTATAGGTTCCCTACCCTCTGGCACAGGTCTGATTCTGAAATCAATTGTGCGTGCCTCAACGCCGAATAATCGGTTTTTCTTGACATTTTCTTTTTCAATAATGAATTTTTCCATTTTCGAAGACAACGCACACAGAGACACACGTCCAAACACCTCAACTGTCAAGAATAGAATGACCTCCCGACAACTCATCTAGGACAACATAAACGTCTGCCAGCCATCACACACATAATATTTTCACTCTGTTTTACTGTGCAATATGTCAAACTCTGCTAATTCTTACCAAAAAGCGTGTTTTTTATGTTTTATTTTACTCTGATAGTGCCAGACAGTCAAAAGTAATACTGATACTCTTTGAGGGTATTGAATCAATTTTCAAGACGATTTGCCAGCCAAACAGGTGAAGAGTCTCATTGTGCTATAAATTGAATTGTTTGGGGAAACAGAGTGTTTGATATGTTGGTTTGCAATGTTGTTCGTTATATGACTTCAGCATGTTTACAGATTCCATTTTGACAATTTCTTGAGATTTTTCATAAGTGTTTATAAGGTTTCAATAAATATTTTCCATCTATTATCTGATATACCTCAGTGTAAGGAAAATTTGGGTCAATAAGTAAGCGTTTTTGTGAAGTTATCATTTTTCAACAATTGCGTGGGTACATTTTTTACTTGCCTCGCGCATGTGAGAGGAGGTTCGACTGAAGACCGCCTCGCGCATGTGAGACGCTGTAAGCCGACATAATTTGAGTCATTCTGACATCGTCGTCGTCGTACATGTTAGACGGATTTCACAATTTGGCATGACGTAATCATATTGGGGATTGAAACTGAGTAATGCTAATGTGATCGGATCAGTATCAATTGAGATGTCGTCGAGTGCGGTTGTCTTTAGCTTGCTGTTGACGTTAGTGTGTTGCGAAAATGTTACAAATAACGAGGAAATGTTCGCCTACCTGCAGCAATATGGATACATCGATAATAATACTAATACTTCTCTATTGGATATCGAGTCGGCTATAGTGGCGTTTCAGGAGGAATATAATCTGCCTGTAGATGGTGAACTCAACGAGGAGACACTGGCTCTAGTTCGTCAACCCAGATGTATGCAAGCCGAGAATGCCTTCACCGTTAGTCCAGAGCGTTGGAATAAGACTAACCTTTACTGGTCGTTCGCACAAGCTAACCAAGCACAAGTGGATATTGCAAGGAGAGCTTTCGCTTTCTGGGAAGGAATTTCAAATTTGAAATTTCAATATGTTCGCCACACGGCACGTCAAAAACCTGACATAACATTAGTTTTTACAGAGAGAACACACCATTTCCGTAAAGACTGCACAGGTTCTCACCTCTGCACATACATCTTTGATGGACCAGGAACAGTGTTGGCCCACGCTTATTTTCCCGATCCCCAGAATACTTGTAGGGAAATTCATATAGATAAGGAGGAAAACTGGATATTGGATAACAGTGAAGGAGGTACCAGTCTTCTTGGCACCCTAACACATGAAATAGGCCACACTCTTGGTCTTCAACATAGCGGTGTGGAGGAGTCGGTTATGTTTCCCTGGTATAAACGACAACTTCCCAATGTTAGTGAAGATGATAGAATAGCAATGGAGTATCTATATGGCAGACGTACAACTAGCAGACCTCGCACAACCACCCCCACTAGCACCACCACTAAACAGATCAATCCAGCAGTCGTTGAAAAATCGACAACCCATGCACTTTGTGATGTGAAATTGCCCGATTTCATGTTTTTGGCAAAAGCACCGCAATTTTCGAATCATAGACTGTATATTGGTGCTGGGGAACATTTATGGAAACTGGACATAAACGATGTGCATATACCTTCGAAGCCTGAACCATTGAACAACTATCTTCATCAAAAAGTATCTATATCATACGTTTTCCAAAATTCGGCTGGTTCTTTGATAGTTTTCGATAGGAAGAAACGAGAATGGCATGAAGTGGACTTTCCTTCTCTTCAGATTATGCAGAGTGTACCAACTCCGGTACCTGATGCCAATGTATTCTTTCACACATACAGCGGTAAGGGATACATGTTCTACGGTAATAGTTCATACGTAGAATTCTTCGAGACACCGCGAGTAATAACAGGTCGAGGTCAAATTATCGATATGTTTCCTGGGATTCCAAACGATGTTACGGCTGCATATCGATTCATAGATGGTCACATTTACTTTTTCCGAGGAAACACCTATTACAAATATAATGAGTTTACAAGAAAAGTTGTTGAAGCAGGTCAATTTAACTGGAGTTTATTTGGAGTTCATTGTCCTAGTGATGGTCTTTTGTATCAACTCAAAACATTGTTAACGAAATTAATAGCTGTTTATCAATAAAAAATTTTGTTCATTACTTGTTTCATTTCACCATTCAACATGTCGGATAGTTGAATTATCAAACATGTACAACACTACTGACCCCCCAACGAATGGCAGCGACGCAGGCCGGAGCCAGTACGATTAACGGGGGCCATTTTTTGTTGCGTGCTGCGTCTTATTTGACATTAACGGGGGTCGTATTTGTGTTCTGACGAAGCGTTAGCGCTGTGTCAAGCGGGAGCCATTTTTGTTGCGTGCGATTAACGGGGGTCGTTTTTGTTTTGTGTGATGCTCTGCGTTAGCACTGTGTTAGGTGGTAGCCATTTGCGTACGATGAACGGGGGCCATTTTTGTTGCGTACGACGCCCTAGCTGGCATTAACGGGGTCGGTTTTGTTGCGTGCGATACTCTGACGAAGCACTGTGTTAAGCGAGAACCATTTTTGTTGCGTGCTGTGTCTTAGTTGACATTAACGGGGGTCGTTTTTGCTGCGTACGATGCTCTGACGAAGCGTAAGCGCTGTGTTAGGCGAGAGCCATTTTTGTTGCGTGCTGTGTCTTAGTTGGCACTAACGGGGTTCGTTTTTGTGCTCTGACGAAGCGTTAGCGCTGTGTTAAGCGGGAGCCATTTGCGTACGATGAACGGGGGTCATTTTTGTTGTGTGCGATACTCTGACGAAGCGTTGTGTTAGGAACGGGAGCCATGTTGTGAGCTCTTAGTTACCATTAACGGGCGTCATTTTTGTTGCGTGCGATTAACGGGGGTCATTTTTTGTTGCGTGCGATACTCTGACGAAGCGTTAGCGTGTGGGAGCCATGTTGTGTGTCTTAGTTGGCACTAACGGGGTTCGTTTTTGTGCTCTGACGAAGCGTTAGCGCTGTGTTAAGCGGGAGCCATTTGCGTACGATTAACGGGGGTCATTTTTGTTGCATGCGATACTCTGACGAAGCGTTGTGTTAGGAACGGGAGCCATGTTGTGAGCTCTTAGTTACCATTAACGGGCGTCATTTTTGTTGCGTGCAATTAACGGGGGTCATTTTTTGTTGCGTGCGATACTCTGACGAAGCGTTAGCACTGTGTTAAGTTGTAGCGGGGTCATTTTTGTTGCGTGCGATGCCTTAGCTAGCATTACCGGGCGTCATTTTTGTTGTGTGCGCGGGACGTTTTAACGGTTGAACTTTTTCCACGCTTGACAGATGGCTTTAGCTGGGGGTGACAGCTGATAGTTACGTATTAGGCATTCCAGATCACGTGATGTCTGGGTGGCTAATAGGGCACGATTTTTTTGATTCCAGATTACAAGGTTAGGTTGAACTGACAGATGTCTTTGACTGCAGAAATGACTGATGACAGATGATAGATGTTACTTTGGAAATATTATAAATTGCAAGGTTAGGTTAAAGTGCCAAATGACTTTGGTAGAAAAATGACTGGTGACGTATGACTAGAACTTTACAGATTACAAGGTTAGGTTGAAGTGACAGACGTCTTTGACTGTAGAAATGACAGGTGATAGCTGATAGACGTTACGTATGACCAGGGCGCGACTTTGAAATTACGACAGATTACAAGGTTAGGTTGAACTGACAGACGTCTCTAGCTGGGAAAAATGACTGATTACAGATGGTTTTAGCTGGGGAAAATGTGACAGATGGCTTTAGTTGGGGAAAATGATAGATGTATGAGTAGGACTTTACAGAATGGTTGTGCTGACAAATGACTGATGACATGACGCATGCCTGAGACTTTACAAATGACAGCAAGTGTTGAACTGACAGATGCTCGAAATTGATGACAAATTATAGACGTATGACTAGAACTTCACAAGGTTAGGCTGTACTGACAAATAACTGGTGACATGACGCAGGCCTAAGACTTTACAAATGACGGCAGGGAACTTGGCTGACAAAGTGGCATAGAATGTTGGGTTAGGTGATTTTGACAGTGAAAATGACAGGTGTGACGTATGGGCGTGACTTGGCGAAATGTGTTTTTTCCCTCAAACGGGGGCCCCCGACCATGTCTTAGGGCTGTGATAGGTGATAAAGATATTTGGACCATGTCCTAGAAGACGCATTGTTTGACGCCCCGATTTTCAGGTTATAAGCGTTCATGCCTTGTTTTTTGTTTTTGTTTTTGACCCTCAGACCAAGGCTTAGGGCTCCAAACCATAGTAATAGATGACAGGATTTTGGAAATTTGATTTGGTGAGGTTATTGCTCGCTGAGCGCCATTTCGAGGAGCGTCGATGTATCATACCTACCTATACACACTTGAAATTAATTGCCTCGCTAGCGCAGTGTTAGCGTCTATGTCTCTCATGCTGAGAGGCCCGGGTTCAATCCTCAACATCGGATGATTTTTTTTCAGGTTATTTACATCTTTAATTCATAGGTGGCGTACAAGGGTTCTGTTACTTGCTGATAGGTGAGTGTACTTGCGACTATGGCTCATAGGTGGCGTTCGTGGGTGAAGGATGATTCATGACAGATGGCGTATGATGGATGACTGTTAACAAATGATGACAGCTGTGACGTAAGGTTCTGATGTTCCGTGGTAGCGCATGACAGATGATGACGTAGATGTGTGACGTCAGATGTCACGTGATAATTTGGAGCGCTCTGGTCGCGCCTCAGCTGAAAGTTCCCACGCTCAGCTGAAAGTTCCCACGCTCAACGATTTTTTCCCATGCCAGACCGGCCCCATACCTACTGCAGAATTACCAAGATCTATCCACCAACTGTTGCACAACATACAATATTTACACACAGATAAAACAGTCAACAACACTGTGTTAAACTGGTATTGGTGAAATGTTGTTGGCTTCCTGTCCTCGAAGCAAGAGCTAAGAGTGGTTATCCACCACCGAACTCAGATCAGATGATCTTTTCGCTGCCAGATGAAAATGCTGCGCCATCGAAACATCCGATACCACTCGTCCCTGAGTCCAATGTTGAAGCACCACCCCAACCATCACAACAGTAACAGAAACCCAACAAGAATTCCCAAGTGGAAAAAAAAAAAAAGAAATGAAGTTAAAATAGATATAAACAAAGACAGAGATAGCCAATTGTCCACTTCAATTGGGGTGAGATATAGCTCTACCAGGCTGAAAGTGGCTAAACCACAAAAAAACCCTGACACAAAAATTCGGAGATCCTCCTGAATTTGATACCGCGAACAAGTCCTCAGTCTCGACGAATCCAAGGAGCTCAGGATCCCCCAGTAGTGCCGCACGACCGCTCTTAGGCGAGCTTCACACGTTGACCGGCCTAGGCCTCCACGCTAGCGCACACGACACCCCCAAAGTTCACCCTTCCATGGATTCTGCTTGATAAGACAAGCTGTCGGACTGAACTATGCTCGCGCCCATCACACCAGGTCTCCTACAGACAGAAAAAAAAATGGGGGAGGCATTGAAATGCATGATACCAAACCGCCTTAAAATTTGGTACCCTAGCAGACACAACATTCAATACAAATGAATGGGAGGTTGAAAACTCAGATAGAAACCACCTCCAAGTTTGCTATCTAACTCACGTAAGTTGATGTCGAGTGGTCAAATGTTTTCAATATTATCAATATGTGTTTTACAATAATCAATGAGATAAATAAATTCGGGATATGCCTGGTGATCGTCATACTAATCAAAATTGAAAATCTAATAACACCCTGTATTAATCAAAATATGTCTGTACAAAAATATTTAATCAAATAAATCCCTCAGCGGAGGATATCAGTACAAGTTTGACAAAATAGCTTTAATATGCAACACTGGCAAAGCTCTACACCAAAACAAACCATGTACTGAAATAGGCTGCAAGAAAACAGATCCCGAAACTACGCAGCATTTTACACGGATCTACTACTAATTTCTTGACAGCAGGTTAGCAGATTAAATCCTTCACAAGAAGACATATTACGGTATTAACTAATCAGATATCTCATTGAGAAAGAAAAACAACCTCTCGACTCAAAACTATCATCTTGAAGTCTGATATATGAAGACAAAAAATCATCTGAGACCAAAATCAGGATAAGGCGAACTCACGGAACACATGGACATGAAATGAAACAGTTCAACAGGCCAATCGTCCACTGAAAATCAGCAGCGAAGCTCCATATCAAGGCATTTTTTTTTATATTGTTTTTTTTTAATACAATGATAGGCCAGTCGTCCACTGAAAAGCAGCAGCGAAGCTCCATATCAAGGCATTTTTTTTTTATATATATTTTTTTTTTAATACAATGATAGGCCAGTCGTCCACTGAAAATAAGCAGCGAAGCTCCATATCATGTTTGGAAGTTGAAGAACAATCCAGACACCAAGAAACAAAAGAACCGCTGACACAACTGATGGTTACCAAAAAGATCCGATTGTTCACCAATTTTTGTGGCATTATGAGCAAACATGAGAGAATATAGGATATCTCAAATACGCAAACAGTGATGTAACTGCCGTAGGTAATGGATGATGTTATGATCCACCTACTATCTGGGAACGTGCCAAGTTCAAGTAGCTTTTCACATAAGTGAGGGACAACCAGATTTTGCCCCAAATAAACCTATCGAAGGTAATTTGGCTCTGGGTGCTCGATTACAGATGATTCAGCCTCATCTATTGGGTGAGGTTTCAAATCTTTTCCATGCCAGACAGATGTCTTACCCTTATCATCTCTCAACTCATAAGTCCAAGGTGATAGTATTTTAGTGATCGTGAACGGGCCGAGGTATTTTGCAGCTAGTTTGGCGGTAAAGTTGTTGGATGCATTGGAGATCGCATAATTTCGTCTCCACACATTCTGTCCTACCGAAAATTTTACAGGACGTCGCCGGAGGTCATAATGTTGTTTACTTGTATTATGCGCTTTCAGTATTCGAGCTTGCACATCTTTATAAATGCGGGAAAATGCATTTTTCTTATCCTCAGCAGAACAAACAGGATAAGGTGACTCGCTAGGAACATATATTTCATTCTTCCCGTCAAGAGAGACCTCACGTCCAAAATTCACAAAATTAGGAGTCAGGGCAGTAGTCTCATGTTTGGAAGACCGTATTGCATATGCAATTTTCGGGAGATAGACATCCCATAATTTCTGGTTTTTTGAAACATAAGCAGTAAGCATGGTCTTAATGACACGGTTCACTCTCTCAGTAGGATTTGACTGAGGGTGATAGTTTGCTGTATATGCAATATCGAAATTGTAGGTCTTTGCAAGATTTTTAAAAAGATTGCTTTTGAATTGAACACCATTATCCACCACGATTTTCTTTGGTGCGCCGAACATGAGAACAACTTGCTCTTCTACAATTTTAACTATGCTACTTGCAGTAGCGGACCTCAACGGAAAGAGTAAAACAAATTTACTAAAAGAATCACACACCGCCAGAATATATGCAAAGCCCTTTGAACTTCTAGGCAAAGGTCCCATAAGGTCTGCGCTAATGAGTTGCCACGGTTTCTCAGCAGTGGGGGTTTTACTCAGCATGTATCCAGGCATAGGTTTTTGCTCTGATTTGATCGAATTACAAATTTGACAACGCCGAATGTACCTTGTAACATCAGACTTTAATTTCGGCCAGTTGGGCGCCATTTTGTTAGGGGCGAATTTAGAGAAAGAGCATGAGCAGTGAATGTGCATAAGAT
This sequence comes from Zygogramma bicolorata, assembly GCA_032362365.1. Taxonomy (NCBI): domain Eukaryota; kingdom Metazoa; phylum Arthropoda; class Insecta; order Coleoptera; family Chrysomelidae; genus Zygogramma; species Zygogramma bicolorata. Next base: position 12,858 of record JAVJAQ010000861.1, on the reverse strand, counting down.
GATACCCGCCTCTAACTGTCCCAGCAGCTCAGTTGAGTGTGGGTTCGACAACAAAATTAGGTTTCGTTATCAATGAAACACTTTGGGTTACTTTTCTGGTGCGCCACGGATTTATTGCCAGTGAAAATCCGAAACCACCCTGATGGAAAGGGACAACCCACTGCACTAGTTATAATAATGATAAAATATGAATTCAAATATATATATAACAAAGATCTTGGAATAATACCTGGTAGATATATCATTTTTTCAGTACCTGAATAACTTGGACCAGACTAAAGAAATAGACTTGTACCTTACTAATAAAATATATTATGAAGTTACACCAGTGCCACACAGCTTTATATGGCTCATACCACCAGTAACAAATAGATGTGTAAATGTATAACAATATCAACTATGCAGACAGAAGACTGACTCAACTACCAGAAATCAGCATTCAAATAGATTTCGGTCACAACACCCCAAATGAGGATATTCAGGTGACTATATTTGGGTAAATTAAATTGATATTTTTAACTTAGATCTTAGCTATAGGGCTATTCATGTGACGTCACGTTGATAGCGTACATTATAGTTATCAATGAAATGCTTGATGTGAATGAGCCTGATAGGCAGTCTCCGCTTAATATCTAAACTTATCTGATACTGGGATACTTCGTGATATTGCTTAACGCTGACTCTCTTGAACTAGCGGTGTCAATCTCTGTCTTCCTAGTCGACAGACAGGTCAGTCTTTGTATAGTTGCTGCATGAACACTGGGGGTCTGACAACACACAAAGTGGTAAATAGAGACCAAGGTAGGGTCACGAAGATAGTCCTGAACGTTGGCCGATATATAGGACGTGAGCTTGAAGAAGTGAGGCAGAAGGGGTGAGCCGGAAGGACCCTAAAACAAACATCACCAGTCTGACTTCTGTTTACACGTATATGGAATGATGGTGCCTTTGTGCCATTGTTGGGGCCACCAATAAGCTTACTAACCTCAATTCAGCGTGAGGGTAAATATACGACCTTGATGGTTTGTTCGGTCGTTCGATAATCAATCTCTTATTCCAGTGAGAGTGGCAACACAAGTCCTAACCCAAATAAATCCTGCAGAGCAGACAAGAAGTTCTTCCTGAAATACACAGCGCAAACAATCGCAGACGAATGAAGAACTCTTGAGAAATGGAATATCCCAAATCCGTTATGTGATTGAATAAATATCAATGGATAATCCAAAAGAAATTGGTTAAGCAGAAACTTGGTAGACTCTCAAAAAAAAACTCAGCCTTCAACTCTCCTTTCTGAGAATATCGATATGTCAATATCAATGACTGCGGAAGCTGTCAGATGTCCTTCATGCCAACACTGTCAAAATACAAGAAGGGGTTCCGCGATCCGCAGAACATCAGGAAGTTACAAAAACAATCATGGGATGCCTCAATAGTGAGAATACGAGTGTTATGATATTAAATCGTTATCTGATGTTTGGTTCCATGTAAAATCTGGACAATAAGAATTAGACCGATGGTATTTACACATTCATCTGACAACTTGTAAATTTCATTGTTACCAACTGATCTCAGACTACACTATATGAGGACGCAACTTCCCAGTGTTCTGTCCTAGTCTCTTGTCGGAACCGAAACAACTGACAGGTGACAATTTCTGATATTATTGCACATAAATGACCGAATGTTACAAAAGGAGTAGTGTGATTAGGTTCTAGGAACATAATAACTTTAAGGAGTTTGCGATGGAGTAAACAGTAGAAGAGAGGAATAGATTACGGTCTTCTGTTCGGGTAACGGAACAGTAGTAACTACGAATAACGCTGAAGTCGTTGGACCATGCCTTAAATGTGTAGGATATTCATCGACTGACAGCACACGGTGTTGCCAAATCATTTAAACTGAAGCAATGTTTACGTTGAAGCGCTAACAAGTACTCTGAAACTCGAAAAAGTGTGATAAAAGATATCATGTGGAAGTGAGGTAGTATATAGATGAGTATGCGGTCAATCGACAAGGCCTACTATGCGTATCTTCCCAAAATAAGAAATAATGTGTTACGGTGCAAAATGAAACCGTAACAGGCGTATCAGGTGAGTTGTGACTAATCAGAGGTTCATAACTATTTTTTCTTTCATAAGTGTTACATGTATCACAGCTATCAACTATATTGTCAATATCATTTGTCATTCCTGGTCAGAACAAAACATCTCTTGCTCTCAATTTGCAATTTTCTTTGCCCAAGTGGCACACATGTAACAGTTTTAACATTTCTTTTCCTAATGTTTTTGGAACATATATTCTATCATTTTTAAACATTAAACCTTTTCCAACAGTTAATTCATCCCCATATGGCCGGAATGGTTTGACAGCATCATCTAAGTCTTTCTCATTATTGGGAAATCCACTCTCAATCAAATTATTTAATTCTTTTAGATGAGTATCATTTTCTGTTTCTTCTTGAAATATTCTTAACTTATAACTAGTCACTGGTAAATTTTCTATTATCATACATAACTGACTTTCAATTTCTTTACTTTCTATATCTTGGTGTTTTTTCAATGGCAAATATGCTCTAGACAAAGTATCAGCAATTGTGAATTCGGTTCCGTTTATTAATTAAAGTAAATTGGTATTTTTGGCATTGTATCAACATTATTTGTAAGCGAGCAGGTGCTTGCGAGAGTGATTTTTTATAAATATATATCAGGGGCTTATAATCCGTTTCTACTGTCACATCAGTACGACCATAAATATACTGGTGAAATTTTTGACAGGCTGATACAACTGCAAACATTTTTTTTTCGATCTGAGCCCTACTTCGTTGAGTCACTGTAATGGCTCTAGATGTATGAGGTACTGGAATATGATTCTGTAGTAATGCCCCTGCACAGCCACTTTGAGAGGCGTCTACTGTAATAGTAGTAGGTTGATCTTTATTGAAAAATTTCAATACTGGAGTTTTAGTTGAAGACTCTTTCAATTTTCCAAAAGCTACATGTTGCTTATGATTTCATTGAAATCGACATTTTTTTTCAATAATTTCCTTAAAGGTTCTGTCGAATTTGTCAAGTTATTAAGGAAACGACTCAGGTACGTTACCATTCCCAAAATTATTTGCAAATCCTTTTTATCCTTTGGAACTGGCATTTCTTAAATTGCTGTCACTTTGTCTGGTTCAAGACCTTCCTGCGATAATATATTTCCCATATATTCAATTTTGTCCAATCGAAACCTACATTTTTGAAGATTGAACTTTAAATTACATTTTTCAATTTCCAAAACGTTTCCTAATCGATCATTATGCTGCTTGAGGTCCTCCCCCCAGACCAAAATATCATCAAAATATGTATCTACGCCCTCTACATTATCGAATAATTTATTGATTTCTCTATGACATATTTCTGGAGCTGAGCTGAGACCGTACGGAAATCTTAGAAACTGGTAACGTCCGAAGGGACTGTTGAAGGTACAAAATTTACTACTTTCATTATCTAAACCTATTTGCCAGAAGCCCTGAGTGCAATCTAGGATTATATTGATCCTTTATTTAGTCCAAGACTAATGCGTACATGTACAAAAAAACACAAAGATAACAGATATCACAAGTAGCTAAAATAGCAAGTACATGAAATAAACTCAACTGAAATACATTGGCCACAAACAGACACCAAGAAACATGGTCAAAAACAATGAATACCACTGTCAAGGGTTGCAGTCAGCCAGCATGAGGTTCTTCAATTTTACCTTGAATACAGGTAGCGTATTGGAATTCTTCACTTCATCTGGGAGGTCATTAAAATGACTCAATCCCTTGAAAAAAACTGAATTTTGTGATTTCTTTGATTTAACATGCTCAATAAATAAATTATTTTTAGATCGGGTGTTCGGATCGGATGTTCAGAAACGGAAGATATTTTTTCTCTCAAATACAACGGGGCATCGCCTGTTCTTATTTTGAAAATAAAAACCATTGTTTGGTATAAGAACATCCTATCAACTGGAAGCCATTTCAAAGAGCTTAACATTTCATGGATGTGCGTTCGTTTAGGGCAGCATAATATAGTTCTCATTGCCCGATTCTGGAGTTTTTGTAAACGGCTAATTTCATTTTGTTGTAGCAAATATAGAATGGTAGAGCAGTAGTTGAAGTGAGGAAGTATCAGTGTGTTGTATATAATAGTTTTTGACCATCTCGAGAGAAACCTGGAGCACCTGTATAAATAGTTAATTTTGAATGAAATTGTTTTAATTATATAATTTGCATGGTTTTTGAATTTCAGTTCTCGATCAATAATGACTCGTAGATATTTGAATGTATCAACCACTTCAATAGACTCGTTGTTTACTTTTATTTCACAATCTTTTTCTATAAACTTATTATATTCCTTGTTATTGCCTATCATCATGAATTTAGTTTTACTTGTATCTATCTTGAGTTTGTTTACACAACACCATTCATATATATTTTCCATGGTTTCATTTATTGTCTCTACTACAGCCAAAAAATCTGAATTCGAGAAGTGGACCAGAGCGTCATCTGCAAACAAGTGAATCGAGCACTTTCCAACATTTTCCACGACATCATCAATATATATCAGAAATAACAAGGGACCAAGCACACTACCTTGTTCATTCAAGATTTCATCAGATAATATATTATTCAATTTAAGTTTCTGTCTCCTGTTGTCTAGATAATCTACTAGAATTGAAAAATATTTGGCTCCAGCCAAACGACCAATTATTTCATCCATATTAGGAATATAAAAATGGGCTCTTTTGATAAATTGGTTTAGATGCTTCAGGCTATTTACCCATTTCGTTGGCACCTTCACCTCCTTTACTATCCCACTGGTCTCCAGCTCTTCCAGTTTTCTACGTCATTCATCATGTCGGGCAAACGGTACTTTTCTGGGAGGGTGGACCACAAGCACAGCATCTTCAGTTAACTGTATGTGATACTCTGTTTGTAGTTTACCTATTCCCTGAAAAACATTGTAATTAGAAATGAATTCTGGAATTTTTTTTTCCATGACACTATAAATTTCTTCATTTTTCCTAATGATATCTCATTCACAAGATGTGTCCAATCCTGGTAGCGGAGACATTTTTGTATCAACTATGTGAAAAGGTACTATGAAATTCTCAAAACTCTTATTTGAAACATTTATATAACAATGTTTTCAAACTTTGCCCAGAATATGTTGTTGAAGTCCCTTGAAATTTTGTTAAACTCCTTTTTTTCAATGTTCAATATTTTGAAAAGACTGTGTAGAATATTGCACTGTGCACCTGTATCAATCTTAAATCTCACATTTAATTTATCATCCATTAATAAGTTTACATTCCACTCTTCACCCTTGTTATTATTCACGGTGCAAAGAAAAAAATGATCTATATCAGATTCTAATGAATTAATATTTTTTGTTCTGCAAGCTTCAGCGAAGTGGTTGAGTTTTTTACAATTTAAACATTGTTGTCCCTCAGCAGGGCACTGATTGGAAGGATGTTTGCCATTACATCCCATAGATTTATTAAAATTTGTACATGACCTCTGTCCTTGTGCTATCCTTGGGGCTGTCTTCCACGGGGCCTGTCTCGTACTTCCTGGGCTATGTCTTGTATTCCAGGTACTGCTACTGCTGAATACTCTGCTGGGGTTTGTTGAACTCCTCCTCACTATTTTATTCACTTCCAACTCATGTTTTTCTGTGTGCATGATCGTTTTGAGTTGAATAGATGCATACTCAGCTGCCTTGCAAATGCTCATGCATTTATCGAGTGTCAGGTCAGTTTCCCTCAAAAGTCTGTCCTTGATCGACACATTTTTAGTTCCTAGCACAATCCTATCCTTGATCAGGCTGTCATTCAGGTCATTAAACCCGCAGGTGTTCGCGAATTCCCTAAGTGCTCATAGATATTCTTCATAAGACTCCTTTTCCCCCATTTCACGTGTCAAAAATTTATTTCTTTCCACTGTAATGTTCCTTTTGGGCACAAAATACTCTTCCAATTTTTCAACTATGTCCTTGTAACTATCCTTCTTTTCAGTAGCGAAAAACTTGAAGTTGTTATAAATTTTTAGAGTTTCATCTCCCACAACGGCTGACAGGATACTGGCTTTGTATGTATCAGTTTCTGCTTCCAATTTATTAGCTTGCAGGAATATTTCAAACTTTTGTTTGAAAAAGACCCAATTTTGTGCAAGGTCACCACTGAAATTCATCGACTGGGTGGCTCTTACCACGTGGTCCGCCATTTTCTTCGATGCCTCTTGATAATTATTGGTGATTTCATAAACACTTTGTAATCTCTTAGGTACCACCGGAATCAATTTGCTTACGACTGCGCCTTGTTATGTTTTTGAATAAATATATTTCATCAACTTAGGACTTTTACAACTTATTACAGAAGTAGGTAATGGCCGGAACGATGTTCAAACTCAGGTTAGTGAAAGAGGTCGTATATCGTATATTAGATTAGAGAAAGGAAATGCGTTTTTAACATTCATGGATACCAACATGACAATTCAGTGTTACCAACTATATACAACTAGTGGTGGTTACCACTACAGGCAGCAGACAAGCAGAGTAAGATCAATGTGTTGGAAGCACGATTCGAGTGATAAAAGTAGAAATTGTCTTCGAGAAACATAAGTATTTTTGGTATCCAAAAATGGCCAGCGTGTTGGCGGGCAGAACAAATAGTAGCAGTGTAGTAGCAGAAAACAAGCATGGAATAATACCATTTTGTGGAACTGGATTTGATAATAGAGGACTTCGTTCCAAGTTGCCAACCTAGAATATTCGTAAAAATGTCTACCATCAGGGAAATGAAATTTTGCAATGGAACATGTACGAATGGGTTAGCACTAAGTCAAAAATTCTACTGGCCTCTTCAAAACCTGTTTTTCCAGGAAAATATTCATTTTCCCGATGCTGATATCTGATTGGCTGAAAGTTGGGTTGGTAGCAATGCGTTTGAGCTGATATGTCACTCGATTATTGTTTACGTTTGTGAATTCGTGATAGTTTTGTGTGAAGTGTAGTGGTGTGTATAGTGAATAGGAATACTTGTTGAACTGCGCCTTGAAATACCATCAGATAGATACTGGGCAAGAAAATAGGGCATAACTTGATAAACGTTTTAATAAGTAATCTTTACTTCGTCGACATAACATACAACTCCCACGAGTACACGGATATAGAGCTAAAATCAAACAGATGACATATGTCAATTACAGGATTGCCAACATACTGACTTCAACACCCACCCCCAATTCTGGAAAGTACATATGCATAAAATATAAATATATTCAGAATTCACCCGCTCTGTAATATTGAGATAACATTCATTTTCTCTCTGAAAATAAGAAATCTTGATAAGGGTAATGCTTCAGTCAAAACATCTGCAATTTGTAGATCAGAAGGAACAAAAATCAACTGTGCAACACCTGCCCTAATACAATTTCTTACAAAATGATGTTTAACATCTATATGCTTAGACTTCTGGTTTCTAATGTTTTAGCAATCTTAATACATGACTGATTGTCCTCATATACCAAAATGGGTTGAACATCATCAATAAGCATATCTTTCATCAACTGTTTCAAAAATAAACATTCAGTTAAACACGCAGACATTGCAACAAATTCTGCTTCACACGTTGATAATGCTACTACAGATTGTTTCTTTGATTTCTACAGCACTGTATTATTAAGTCTTAGAAAAAAAACACTAATACTTTTTCTATCTAGGGGATTATTCGCAAAATCTGCATCAACCTAGACATGTATTGTGAATGATGTTTGATTTGACTTGTAAAAACATAAACCATGATATTTTGTCTCCTTTAGATATCGTAGAATACCTTTCAAGTGCTTCCAATGAGATAAATTGAAATTATGTTGAAATTGACTGAAATATGTTATTGCAAAAGCTAAGTCTGGTCTTGTACCCAACATTTTGTACATAAGACTGCCAATTAATTCCTTGTTAGGCAATTTCGGTAAAACAGAAGTACTTTCTGGTTCTAGATTCAATTTTGGTACCATCGGAAGAAAAGCTCCCTTACAATCAGTCATACCAAATTTTATCAAAATTTTCTCTATAAGATTTATCTGTGTAATGTACACTTTTTCTTGGGTTCTTTCAATTTCTAAGCCTGAAAACAACAATTTATCATCAAACATAAGTTTCATTTCAAACTCTTGTGACAACTGTTTCATAACCAAATTCAAATTGTCTTTATCATCTGAAATTAAAAATATATCATCTATTCCATATCAATAAATATGTTTCTGCTCTAATGTAGAGACACGGATCTACCTTTGAACATATGAATTTCAATGAGTTCAAAAATGCATTCAACTTTTCATACCAGCACTTTGGACTCTGTTTGAGTCCATATAGGGCCTTTTTCAGCTTGCAAACATGATTAAGTGGACCACTGACTCCCTCAGGCAGGTACATGTAAACTGGAGCATCCAAACTTCCATTTAGGAATGCTGACTTCACATCCCACTGGCCCATGTGATAATCCCTCTCCACAGCCAATACTAGAAGTATTCGGATTGTTACCATACGTGCCACTGGTGTATACACATCTTCATAAGGTCCTTCATCTTGCTGGAAACCTCTTGCTACCAACCTTGCTTTCTTTGTAGATTCACCATTGATGTTTTTTTGTGTAAAAACCCATCGTGAATCAACTACAGTAGAATCCTGAGGACATGGTACTATATCCCATGTTTGGTTCCTGGCCAAGTTCGATATTTCTTCTTTGATGGCATTCCTCCATCCTTCTCAGCAGCATCATAACTTTGTGGTATATCAGATGGTAAGTAGCCTGTAGCCAAAGCAATCATAAGGTCCATATCATAGTCTTGAAATCTAGCTGGTATTCTTCTTTCTCCGATGCTCTGTCTAATTGCCCCATTTCCTTCCTGCTCAGCTTGGACTTCATTTTCAACTTGGACTTCTTTTTCAACTTGGACTTCATTTTCAACTTGGACTTCATTTTCAACTTGGACTTCATTTTCAACTTGGACTTCATTTTCAACTTGGACTTCATTTTCTTCTTGTATATTTATGTTTTCTTCAATCAAATAGGGCAAAATAATTTCATTCTGCTCATGTGTTGGCTTCACAATATTGTTTTCACTTACATCAAATACAATGTTTCGAGCTATAACCAACTTTTTCTTCTCAGAGTTCCACATTCTGAAACCATTAGGTGCATAATCTAACATTTTCATTTTGATACTATGTTTCTGAAATTTGTCTTTTCTATCTTCTTCTGGTAATATCATCGGCTGTTACTTTCTCAAACAAAACTGCCAATGTTTCTTTTAATACTTCGTACTGCATCATATATTTGTTGACTTCTTCGTAATCGTTCTCCAGTTCTCTTTCGCTAGTTGTATCTTCCAACATGAGGTTGAACACCTCCTTGTCGAGAGCTTGAATCTCCTCGAAGGTGACTTGTAGAATACGGAAAGCAGCTTTTAGCTGAATAATATCCTGTTTTCCATCAGACATCAGTGAGATAACGTGAGTGTACTGCTTCGTGAATGTTACTCGGTGGAAAGTTCTTACTTTCTTAGCCTTTTCCATAACTAAATCTAACTAAAGCCATTAAAGAAGAAATGATATCGTTGGAATGCAATAATACCTGGGATCTGATGGAGTTACCGAAGGAAAAACGTGCTATAGATAATAAATGGGTCTTCGAATTGAAGAAAAATTAAGATGGGAACATTGAAAGATATAAGGCAAGGATTGTTGTGCGAGGCTGTTTACAAAGAAAAGGCTATGATTATGATGAAACGCATGCACCAGTAGCTCGTTTAGCAACAGTTCGTATTTTACTGGCAGTTATCAATAAGCAGAACTGGCATGCACATCAAATGGACGTGAAAAATGCATTTTTACATGGGTTCCTGGACGAAGAGATATATATGAAGCAACATCCTGGCTTCATACAGAATCCATCATTAGTTTGTGAACTGAAGAAGTCGTTATATGGACTTAAACAAACACCCAGATCGTGGAACTCAAGATTCGATCAATTCATGAGAAGACTGGGCTTCCACAGATCAGAGAATGATAAATGTAACCACAGAAACAAATATTTTCATTCTATTATATGTGGACGATATAATCATAGCAAGTGATGATGAAGTTCAAATAGGCAGAATGAAAATGAAACTGTCAGATGTATTTGACATGAAAGATTTGGGAAAACTTCGACATTTTCTCGGAATCAAAATCGAGAGAAGCGAAGGTAGAATAGCATTGAGTCAGTCTGCATATATTCAGAGAATGCTATAAAGATTCCATATGGTGAATTGTAAGCCAGCAAAAACTCCAATGGTACCAAATAATCGGAAGCAAGTGACGGAAAATGAAAGTGAGATTTGCATCATCACAACGGAGCCGTACCGTGAATTAGTTGGCTGTTAGATGTATCTCATGTTAACAAGTAGACCTAATATCAGTATAGCAGTATATTACTTCAGCCAATTTCAAGGTGATGCAGCAGAAAGAGAATGGATTGGTCTCAAGCGAATATTAAGGTAATTGAGAGGAACTCTGAATTTTGCATTAGTTTATGCAACTGAAGGTGAAAATTCTCTAGTCTGCTACGCTGATGCCGATTGGGCGAATAACGAAGATCGTAAGTCGATTTCCGGATACGTTTTTTAATGTTATGGATCTACAGTTTGTTGGAATACGAAAAAGCAAAGAACAGTAGCACTCTCATCGACTGAAGCAGAGTATATATCTTTAGCTCATGCTTGTGCAGAACTTATTCGGCTGAAAAACATTCTTTTGGATTTGAAAATCGAAAATGAAGAACCAATTGATGTTTTCGAAGACATTCAGTCCTGTATTCATCTTCTGAATAGATGGGAACATCGACGACTGAAACATATAGATGTTAAATACAATTTCATTACAGATCTTCAGCAAGAAAGAGTTATCGATGTCAAGTACATTGATTCAAGTCATACCTTTGGAAAGTTTTTCGAAACTACGTTTAACTTTGGGTGTTGTTTAAAAAAAAAATATCAAATTGAGAGGGAGCGTTGAGAAAAGGAGCACTTCGTTATATTTCTTCATTGTTTTTATGTGTATTATAGTTATGTACGAAATCAGCAATTATCTTATGCGAGTAAATAATTAGGAGGGACAAATCGTTGTTCAAAACAAGAGAGTAATACCCGATAAGTGCAAATACCTGTAGAACTAAAGGAATTCTTTTCCTTCCCCCACTATAGTACTATAGTAAGTTCACAAATCAATCATACCTCCTCTGAGGATATTAAGAAAATATGAATATGATATATAGTTATAACCTTAGAAATTGTTGTAATATTTGTAATTATAATATTTGGAAATGATGGTAAAAGTTGCAAATCAAAAATAATCTTTCTCTTACGAATACGCCTTGGTCTCTGGTTGCAAGTGTCGAAACTACGATGTCACTGCATGAAGATAGAGGGGACATACAACTACTGCTGTAACCCTCGGTCCTGAAGGTCGATGAACCCTGATAGGTAGTGTTCTTCTGCAGTGAGAAGACTGGTACAGCAGTGCAGGTTTTCAGGGCGACTGGAGGACACTCCAGAGGTAGTAGCGGATGGAATCGGTGCTCCTGGTGGTGATGTTCTAAGAAAGGACGAGTACTCCTTCCAGAGAGTAAGACTGGTACGCAACACCTTGACTGTAGTTTTCACAACAGAGTGTTGTGACAGGATAGCCCCTGGCTTGCAGAACGTGAGCCGGAAACAAGCGGTCAGCAACAGGGATGTTGTTAACCCCAAAAATAGCGTGGACCACAGGGAAGGTTTGAACCACCAGCACAGCGTGAGCCACCTGCACAGCGTGAGCCACCAGAACGGCGTCGGCCACAAGAACAACGTGGACCCCAAGAAGACCGTGGACCACCAGGACAACGTGGACCAGATAAACGTGAACCAGAAGAAGGCCCTCAAATCTATGAAATATAAAATCGAAGACTTGAAAAATGGCTCTAGTGATAGGAAAATGAACTCACCTCCTAACAGGATGGCCTTCACACTCGACAAACAAAACAGGAATGAATTCCGAAACCTCGCCATTTCGCCAACTTTCACAGACATTTTAGGAAAAAAAGAACTTCCTGTTCGACTCAATCATTAAGTTGTACAAAAAAACTTTAGATGCTAGAAATCGTTTCGACGCAGAAACACGAACGGAAACAGTGACCTTCACCTGTCAAACTTGAAACATCCGAGCGGTTTGAATTGTAGCGGGAAAGTTACTAAAATACGTGGCCCCAGAGTTCGACTATTCGAATATGCTAAATTCTACCGTTCTGTAATAATCAGAGCGCGGATGCGGAACGATTAGGTCCTTACAGTAGACTATTAAAAAACAAAACTCGAAGAATTGTCTCTCGCTTCCTTGACAGCGAGTGGTAGACACCTGCAGCTTTGTATGCGACCACCACCAAAACCATGGTCATGAATTTGAAGGACATCTATGAGGGAGAGTCCCAAGCAACGGTTACTCATTTTCGAAATGATACTTCACACTGCCAGCAAATGGCCCTGTAATTTCATTTTACAATCGTTATGACTTATGGATATTATATTTCTCTGCAATTTGAAAGAAAATTCTTTTAGACAAGGTGGACTACAACGAATATTTTATTTGAAAATGAATGAAGTTTTCACTACCCTGACGTTATCAGCATTATCGGTAGCTGAAAAGTTAATTTTCATGCTACACAGTTGTTGATTCTTTTTTTAATGAAGTTTATGTCAGTTTCAAAAATTTATTTTGCACTTTTTGGAAAGTAACGATATATTTGTAG
>JAVJAQ010000858.1:0-33687 GCA_032362365.1 Zygogramma bicolorata | reverse complement strand
TCTAAATACTTCGAAGGACCTTAATTATAGACGTAGACTCGAGAAATTTTAACTTTATTTCTCTTTTACAACTATCATCTATTTTCAAACAAAAACAATATGGGTGTGCATGTGTGAACACCTTGAAACGTGATTACAAGTCTTGCGAAAATCTTCTCACTAGGGTCGTTGCGAGGTTGGTTTTTAGCGACGTTGCCGCACTTACGCAAATGTCTGAAATGACTGAACATTCCGCCCACCTTGAAAGAATGCTTTCAACGTCAGTTACTTAGTTCATAGGAAGAACACAAAGTTTGGTTACACCACGTCGGTATTGTCCCTTGTTGGTTTTCACTTCACAGACTCTGATGGTTCCATCCGCACCCGGAAATATGGCGGAAATCCTACCGAGAGCCCAACACAAAGGGGGGAGGTTTTCATCCTTGAGGAGAACTAATGTCCCAATTTTAAGGTGATTGGGTGTTGTTTCTTTCCACTTGGAACGTATTTGGAATTGCGACAAATACTCCTTGTGCCAACGCTTCCAAAACGATTGAACAACATGCTGAATCTCTTGATACTGGTTTAGTCGATTGGTAGCAATATTCGTGACGTCGCCTTCAGGGAGGGCAATAAGGGATCGTCCAATTGAGAGATGGGATGGAGTAAGGGGTGTAAGATCATCAGGATCGTTTGTTAGAGGACAAAGGGGTCGGGAGTTTAGAATACCCTCTATTTGAATTAAAACAGTATTAAAATGTTCGAATGTGAATACTGATTCTCCCACAACTTTTTTCAGGTGAGATTTGACACTTTTAATGCCTGCCTCCCATATTCCCCCAAAGTTAGGTGATCGTGCTGGAATAAAGTGCCACTTGATTTTATCGTTGATTAAACAACTAGAAAGTGTATTATGTTCTGATTCTAAAAAATTATATAAATCATTTAATTCTCGATTAGCCCCAATAAAGTTTGTTCCGTTATCAGAGTATATATTATGAGGCTTACCTCTTCGTCCAATGAAACGCTTTAATGATGACATGAATGCATCTGTTGTTAGTCCGGTGACTAGTTCTAGATGGATTGCCTTGCTACTCATACAAATGAATAAACAAATAAAACATTTAGTTATCTTTGCACCTCGTCCTTGTCGGTCCTTTAGCAAAAAAGGCCCGCCATAATCAATTCCTACGTTCAAAAATGGCAATGATTCATTCACCCTTACATTGGGAAGATTCCCCATGAGATATGACATATTCTTTGGTTTCACCTTGAAACATCTTATGCAATTTCTCACTATTTTTTTACAACTATTTTTACCAGATATTGGCCAGAATTTCTCACGCACTGTACATAAAAGCATTTGGACACCACAATGCATCAGTCGTTCGTGTTCATGTCTTATTATTAGATCAGTCAAATGGTGAGATTTAGGTAAAATAATAGGGTGTTTTTTGTGAAATGCAATATTAGAATTTTCTAATCTCCCACCCACTCTCATAACATTATTCTGAAGGAAAGGTGTTAAGGATAAAATTCTACTCTTTTTATTAACCTCTTTCCCTTGTAACAGAGAATTATACTCTCGTGAGAAACATTCTAATTGGACGGTTTTCACTAATAGAACTAGGGCATTGTCCAGTTCTTCTGCTTTCAGTACACCAAAAATTTTGTTTTTGTTGGTAGACTTAGATATATTATTTTTAAATCGTAAAACATATGCAGTTATACGTAATAATTTCATATAATTAGAACAGCGATTAATCAAATTATTTATACAATCAAAATTATCGACAGTTAAGCATACGGAGGATATATGTCTTTTTTCAGGGATATCAATAGTCTCATCGAGTTTATCATTTGAGACCGAGTCTATGACTAATTGGAGATGATTGGAAGTTAAAAATGATGGTCCTTGCCACCAGAGCACTGAGTTAGCTAAAGTTTCAGGATTGACATCTCGTGATAACAAATCCGCTGGATTATCCTTCGTACCAACATGAAACCATTCACTTATATTTGAGAGTGATTGAATTTCTGTCACGCGGTTCGCGACAAAGGTTTTCCAAACATTCGGTTCTGCCTTTATCCAAGCCAGAGTGATTGTTGAGTCCGTCCAATAAAAACGAGAATTAAAGTTTACTTGGATCGATTTATAAATCCTATCAGCTAGATTTGCCACTAAAACTGCTGCACAAAGTTCTAATCTAGGTATACTAATCTTCTTGAGAGGAGCAACGCGTGATTTGGCACATAGTAACATTGAAGAGTAACCCTTATTTGTAACAAAACATCTCACATAAAGTACTCCACCGTAGGCCCTTTCGCTTGCGTCTGCGAATGCATGTAATTCAATTATTGAATAATTAGAAATAACACAAGTTCGAGGTATGGTTAGTGTATTAATTAAATGTAGGTCATTCTGGAACTTCATCCATGCTATTTTGATTCTTTCAGGAACCTCGTCGTCCCATGATATCTTCAGTTTCCACAATTCTTGCATAAACAACTTTCCTAGTACAATAATTGGATTTATGAGACCTAGTGGGTCGTAAATTTGACAAATTATTGAGAGTATAACTCTTTTTGTTAACTTGTTACCACTTGTTTGTAAATTTACAGAATATTGCAGGACATCTGTTTGTGCATTCCAATAAACGCCGAGAGTTTTGTTTACCTCGTCATTTCCTATTGGTAAAGTGTTATTGTCTAATTCATCAATCAGTTTAAATTTATTCAAAACGCTGAAGTCATTACAAAGCCACTTTCTCAAGTGAAAACCATAGTTAGATAAAATTGTAGAAAGATCTTTTTGAATCTGTAAGACTTCAGTTTTTGTTTCTCCACCCGTGAGAACATCATCTACGTAAAAATCCCTTTCAATGATATTACTGGCGATGGGATAATTTTCAAGATTCTCCTTGGCTACCTGCAGCAAGGATCTAACAGCCAAGTACGGCGCAGACGCAGTACCATACGTCACCGTATTTAATTGATAGGATTTCAATTCTTCACTAGTATCACCTCTCCAAAATATTTTTTGAAACTTTCTATCTTCAGGGCTAACTAAGATCTGTCGATACATTTTTGATATATCTCCGGCAATCACGTACTTATATTTTCTAAATCGAACTAATATATCAAATATATCATTTTGTAACCGAGGGTCTATGTACTGCACATCGTTTAAAGAAATACCGTTATCTGTCGCGCAACTTGCATCGAAAACGACTCTACATCGCGTAGTAATACTCGTATCCTTCACTACCGCGTGGTGAGGAATAAAGTAACCTTCATTTTGATTTTCATCACTTCCTAACTCGCTCATATGACCTAAGTCAATATATTCACACATAAACTTTACATACTCTTCGCGTAAACTACTATTTTTCAATAATCTTTTTTCTAAGTTCAAAAATCTACTCAGGGCAATATCATGCGAATTACCTAGTTTTATAACTTCATTTTTGAATGGGATTTTTACTATGAATCTTCCAGTTCGGTCCCTTCCTAGATTCTTTTCAAAAAATTCTTCACAATATTCATCTTCAATCGACATGGTTTTTATTTTACTTTCTACTTCTTCCAAGACCCAGAAACGTTCAAGCTGTTTGTCTATATCATATTCGGGATAATCAGAATGTATCGAAATATGAGTAAGGGAGGTATTTGGAGTTAACCCCAAGTTTCCCGCGATAATCCACCCTAAACGGGAGTTCTGAAGTACGGGCAAATTTGCCCCTAACAGTTTCTGCCCAGAAGTTAGAATGCTCCAAAAAACTTGAGACCCTAACAGAATATCTATCTCCGACGAAATATTGAAGGTAGGATCTGCTAGTTTTATTCCTTCAGGAATTTTTATTATTATTTTATCGAAAGATAGTTTCGGAAGGCATTCCGTAATCTTGTCAAGCACCAAACAATTTATATTTATTGCGAAGCTATCATATAACGCTATCAAATGTAAATTAACCTGATATTTTATTTTTAGTATCCCTGGTCCCACCCCTTTAACGGTGTGAGTGACAGGAAATATATCAAGTTTCAATTTATCGCACAAAGATTTTGTGATAAAACTACTTTGAGATCCGCTATCTAACAGAATACGAACCCTAAACATATTCTCTCCAACCTTCAATTTCATTAGGGCAGTGGATAAAAGAATCTGTTCTGCCACTGGAGTCATAAAATTGTTGAAATCGGTAACTTTGGCCACCACCGATTCAAAACATTCGTTTTCCAGTTCTGATGTACCTGCAATGGCAACGTTGTCGATCACATGTGGTGGTTCTCCGCCCACCCTGGAGTTCCCGACTACACAGCAAGTGTTCGCGCTAAAATTTTCAATATGAATCAGTGAATTATGAGCCTTATTGCATTTGAGGCATTTTTTGAATTTACATTCTCGCGTCTGATGATTTGGGCTGAAACAAATCATGCAAAATTTTCGTTTCTTTATTTCATCGATTCGTTGAGAGACTGAGAGTTTTAAAAATTCGTCACAAGTATACATGGTGTGATTTTTACCGCAATAGTAGCATTTAGGCTCCTTTGTATTTGAGTGTAGAGAATGAGATGTACTGTTGAATTTTTTAAATTTATTATCAGTTTTGTTCGCGACGAATGAACTTTTAGACCTTTCAACTTTATCGGCATTATCAATCGCGAGTTTTTCGAGCATCTGACATCTTTCCTTTAGAAAATCGCGCATATCTTGCATTTCCGGTAAATTTCCTTTAGTTTTATACGTCTCCCATCCTCTACGGGTTATTTTGTCAAATTTTTGACTTATAATATAGATAATCAATCTGTCCCAGGAGTCAACCCTTTCACCTAAGGATTTCAGAGATAACAAATGATCATTAATAGAATCAAATAATTGACGTAATTCAATGTGAGACTCTCTCATAATATTAGGTTTTTCTAATATTGCCTTAATGTGATTATGAATCATTAGGGATTTATTTTCATATCGTTCTTTGAGTAACTTCCATGCTTCACTATAGTTTTCAGTTGTGGTATCTGAATTAGCAATTATCTGTAACGGTTCATTTGCCAAAGAAGTTTTGAGGTAATAAAATTTCTGTATGGGGTTCAACGAATTATTGCCATCGATAAGGGCGATAAAAAGATCTCTAAATTCAGGCCAACTGTTGTAATTGCCATGAAATGTAGGTAATTGGATTGTAGGTAGTTTTACGTTATCAATCGGCCATCCTCTAGAACCTGTCTCAGATGATATTCTCTGAATATCGCTAACATTAGCGCGTTCCTGTTGTTTTTGTTTATAAAACGTATCAATTAAATTTTCAGCTTCCGAAGTTACGTTGAAATAGGAATTTTCGAATTCCGCGGTATCCTTTTCGATATTTTCAGTAGGATAAAGAACTCCAATTTCATTTTGGAGATCTAAAAAATTGTCATAACAGCACTGAATTTTTTGCAATCTTTGACTCAATTCTTTAATCATCTTATCATTCAAGTTTTCGTCATCTACCTATAGCGGTAAAAAACGTTTCAAAGCGCGTAAGCTGCCCTTTCAAGTGGCCCCTTTTAACCTTTAAGTTGCACACACCTTGTGGTTCCATTGTTTGAATATTTGAATTGAACCCAATAATAATTTCAAATAGAAAATATTTTTGAATGAGGAATAGGAAATTATGAAATAAAAGGAACGACTCACGAATAATAGAGAGCTGCACCCTTCTGCTCCGACGCTTGATGAGGCGGTAGCTATCCTTCTCCCACCTATCTGGCGAGGATCTTCTGTCTCAATATATTTGTCGCACTATCGTCGACCGGCTTCTCGAATGGCGCCAATTTGGCTTGTATCAATATCACGATATCACTGAATCAATCACGGCTCGAATTGACCAAAAATGTTCTAAATACTTCGAAGGACCTTAATTATAGACGTAGACTCGAGAAATTTTAACTTTATTTCTCTTTTACAACTATCATCTATTTTCAAACAAAAACAATATGGGTGTGCATGTGTGAACACCTTGAAACGTGATTACAAGTCTTGCGAAAATCTTCTCACTAGGGTCGTTGCGAGGTTGGTTTTTAGCGACGTTGCCGCACTTACGCAAATGTCTGAAATGACTGAACAATCATTTCGATTCTTTTTTTCCCTCACAAGTAATTGATCCCCTGTGTTTTACGAAAATTCATATAAACACGTGTAGCACGGCTCTTTTTTTTCAAATTCTTATCTTTATACGAATTACAAATGATAAAGGTATACATAAAACACTATCAAAACCTAGCAATCATTTTCACCTATTGTCCATAACAGAACGTTTTTTTGGTTTCAATTTTTTCGAATTATTTGACATTATTTGAGCAAAGTCGTACTTCATACTCACCATAAACACAACGCACCCTAGCAAACCAGTAGATGCACTGAACCCTCTTCTTTCTATTCAGGTAGTCCTGTTCAGACAGGCAGAGGTTCAACGTATAGGAGTAGGGATATTGGGAGAGGGAAAATGTTACTTTGATCACCTTCGCCCCGTGTGATCCCCTTCACCCCAGTTGAAGGTACTGGATGATCTTAACAGGCTACTAACAAAATCCCTAGAGGATAAGGAGATAGCCATGGCGACATTTGTCGACATCGAGGGTGCCTTTAATAACGCATCTACAAAGTCCATCACCAACGCTCTAGATAGCAAAGGGGTTCCAACTCTCCTGTGTAAGTGGATAAACGCCAGTCTGGAAACAATATCATCCATAGGCGAAACCACAGTCACAGCTAGAGCAGCCAAGGGGTGTCCGCAAGGAAGAGTATTATCGCCCCTACTGTGGGCTATCCTAGTGGACGAACTACTAATGAGGCTAAAATCCAAAGCCATGCATTGTTTAGGATATGCCGATGACCTCGCGATTATCGCAAGGGGCAAATTCGCAAGAACTGTCTCGGAGCATACACAAGCTGTTCTAAACATAATAAATAAATGGTGCCAGGAGGAGAAACTAACTGTAAACTTTCTCAAAACTACACTAGTAGTCTTCACGAAGAAAATACTTGGAGGGCTGTGTTTAGTTTTAATATTGTGAAATAACGAGAAGGAGATTGAAATTACTTTTCTATCTATTCAAGAATATCCTGACTTGACATCGTAACTATTTATATGTTAACAAACAACAAACGTTGTCTAACTACCAACTAGATTATTATGAAGTTAAGTCAACACAATACTGGGAGTTCAAGATTAAATAATATTAAATCTACATATCACAACATGCCCCCCTTTTTTTAAACATCGATTACCAATTAACTGAAACGCTTTGGAGGTCTTATAATTCTATCAAATTTTGATCTTGGAAAATTATGTTCAGTTTCTACATTGAGATCATTTCTAGAAGTACTTGGAGATGGTTCAACAGATTCTCTATTGTGAGAAGTATTCGAACTGTATTCGGGAGATAAAATGCCATTATTTGAATTATTATTTGATCTACCAATAGGTGTATATCTACATAGAGGCTGTGTACATTTCAGTATATGTTTTCTATTTCTACGATAATCCACTCCTTCTTCAGACTCCACAATATAAGATCTTCGACATCCAACCTCACTTAAGCATTTCTTGATAACTCCAGGTAACCAAGAACCATTAGGTTTTAACTTAAATCTTACATGTTCACCAATATGTAATTCAGGTAATTTTTTACAATTTCTATCATAGTGAGATTTCATTTTTTGTTTATGAATCTTCACATTTTTCTGATGTTTTTCGAAATTGACTACTTTAGGTCTGAGATTTGAAGCAATAACTGGCAGTTTTGATCTGATTTGCCTGGACATCAACAATTGGGATGGAGAATAAAGATCACCTTTTGGTGTATTCCTCAATTGTAAAAGTGCAATGTAGGGATCTATATTAGATTCATGACATTTTTTCAATAAATTTTTTATGACTTTTACAGAATTTTCTGCGAGACCATTAGTTTTCGGATAGTATGGGCTAGAAGTTGTGTGCTCAATGCCCCAATCAAAAATAAATTTTTTGAAATGTGCTGAAAATATTATGGCTTTGTTCATTGATGGTGCAAACTTTATTAATTAACCCTAGTTGTTTGCAAGTCTCGAGACCAATAATTAATTGTTTGAGAATCAATTTTAGTAATAATGAATTTAATGAAATCATTTTTATTCAGTCCATAAATGCAATCTAAAACGCAGAAACCTGAAACTGGTATAGAATGACCACCAAAATCGTTGAGTTTAATTTGACAGTTGGTACATAATATATCAATGTACCAAGATTCATTTTTATTTTCATTATCAATATGCCCTATAAACAAATTATTATCATTACTAGAATATGAAACAGTATTTTGAATACCTTCTACTCTATCAATAATATGAACTGGCTTATTAAAACAAAATTTTGCGAAATGATTCCTTTTGTGACACTTTTTACATGTTACCCCCTGTGCAGTGCAGGACATCTCAATCTGTGTATTTCACCACATCGACCACATCTTCTGGAATTTCGATGAACTCTGTTTGCATCATCGGAATTCTGACGATTTCTTGACAGGAATCTGTCATTGGAATGAATTCTTCTTTCTGGTTTCTGATGTTCATCTTGAAAATTTGAATTTCTACCTCTGTTTTTAGCTTGTTTCTTTGAGTTCATGAAACCAACGAATTCATCAGTTTTATGACGAAGTTGCTCTGCTCTCTTCTATGTGAGTTGTAAAGTTTTGCATAGTTCCAATGCTTCTTCAAGAGGAAGGTTTTCCTCTCTCAGCAGACATTCTTTAATGTAGCGATTGGATTCATTAAAACCTCGAATCATGATATATTTCACTAAATCTTCTCTAAGAGCACCAAATTCACATGAAAAGCTCTTATTTGTCAAATCAATCACAAAGTTATCTATAGATTCGCCTTGACCCTGGACTCTACTGAAGAAAATGTGTCTCTCCATTGTGACATTCTTCTTGGGAACAAAGTAATCCTCGTATTTTCTTATGAGATTTTCGAATGTGACAATATCGATGTTGATATTGAAAGAGTCGAAAATGCTCATGCCATGTTCTCCAATGAAATTTAATATTGTGAAATAACGAGAAGGAGATTGAAATTACTTTTCTATCTATTCAAGATTATCCTGACTTGACATCGTAACTATTTATATGTTAACAAACGTTGTCTAACTACCAACCAGATTATTATGAAGTTAAGTCAACACAATACTGGGAGTTCAAGATTGAATAATATTAAATCTACATATCACAACAGGCTGAAGCCCCCAGTTCTGAACGGGGTAGAAATTCCAATTGCACAAGAGGCGAATTACTTGGGAGTTATTTTTGACCACAAGTTGACATGGAATCAACATTTACAAAAAATAATCCAAAAAAGCACGATAGCCTTCAACTCGCGTAGAAGGATGTGCGGAAAAAATTGGGGTTTACAACCTAAAATGACCATATGGATATATACCAGGGTCATCTTACACATGATATCATATGGTTCGGTGTTATGGTGGCCAATGACTCAGCTGGCTGGGGCGATTCGAAGGCTAAGTGGCATTCAAAGGCAAGCTTGCCTTGCTGCCACGGGCGCTATGAGAACAACTCCAACAGCCGCATTACAAGTCTTGATGAACCTAACGCCACTACATTCAAGAGGAAGCCAGGTCAGTCACCAGTAGACTGACCAGAGGGCAAACACCTATAGGAACATTGCATGGTAAGTGGTACAACAAGCTAAACAAAGAGTTGGAAAACGACCCCATAATGGGAATGCCATTGGATGAGATGCTTCCCAAGTATAGCTTCGGGAAAAACTTCAAAACAATTATAACAGGCAGAGAGGCATGGAAGGAAGGACCTCCAATCAATGCAGAAATTGCCTGCTACACAGATGGCTCAAAGACCGAGGGAGGTGTAGGAGCAGGAATTTATATAGACAAATCAAAGACAAAAGTCTCACTAAGCTCAGGTAACAAAGTGACGATATTCCAGGCAGAAACTGCAGCAATACGCCACTGCGCAGAAGAGTTATTGAGGCAAGAGTTTGAGGAAAAGACCATTGCTATATACTCTGATAGCCAAGCAGCTATAAAAGCAATCAGCTCCATGCAGGTTAAGTTCAAACTGCTCTGGAACTGCCTAGAAAAGCTACAAGAGCTAGGCAGTCAAAACAGACTGTCTTCAGCCTGGTTACCAGGCCATACAGGATACAAGGGCAACGAAGAGGCTGAGTCACTAGCACGAGAAGGAGCGCGATGCTCCCCCATTGGCCCAGAACCCTTTTGTGGTATAACAAAAGCGCTGCGAAAAACTTTTAACAGTACCTGGAAGGAAAAACAATCTCAAAAATGGTGAAATAAGACGCCGGGTATGAGACAGGCCAAAGAGTTCATTGAAGAGCCATCGCCAAAATTCACGGAGTAGAGCTACTAAGTCAAAATAGGCATTCAACTAGAATTCTGGTTGTGCCACTAACAGGACACTGTAGACTTAAGAAACACATGAACAACATCGGACTGGCAGACACAACCTCATGCAGATTCTGCCAAGAGGATGAGGAAACCTCAGCACACATACTATGCGAAGGTCTGTCAAGGCTAAGGTTTGCAACGTTAGGGAAGGAAAAACCACAACCCACTCAATATATGGAGAACTTAAAGTCTGGCCTATGGAGTCTAGTCACAAGTACCGGTGTAGATAAGGAACTCTAGCATACATGGGGGCACGCACGATAGACCTGCAAAGGTCGCAGTGTAGTGGCTGCTCAGCACATGAGCCTTGTATTTTAATCTTAAACCTAGGGCCAGTTGCACCGCTTCAACTCAGCAGATAATCAACCAAGCTTGGCTCAATCGTTAATAGTCCAGTAGTCGTAGATTATTTAGAGGAAAAAATTGCGACCATCAAAATTTTTTTTTATTACATTCAGACATGAATAAATATGCTAATCCTAAAAAATAACCCAAAAATTCCCAGTGCTTTAATTGTTTAAACAATTGAAAGTTACTTTTTATGGTTTTTTGTGAATATCTCAGGAACGACTGTTGCGATTTTTATTTTAATTTTTTTCTCTTGTTTCTTATTGAATTATCTAAAAAAAATGCACCTACACTTTTTCTCGTTCGGGCGATACCTTGGACAGTACAGCCACACAACGCGACCAAGTAGGGTGGTATATGTACGAGTAGGGTAGTATAAAGTAAGATGGTGCTTCGAAAGACAATAATTTTTTTGTAACGAGTTATTTATTTCGAAATGTACAAAACCCTCAATCGTCTCCCATGAAACTATCCATTCGTCGTTTCTTTTGAACCGGTGAGTGACAGTCCTTTGAATCGGCAAGCGAGTCAGCTTCGCTTTCGCCATCGGAAACTTCCAGTTCCACCGATAAAAAAATTTCCATATCGATGTCAATCGGTTCATCTACATCCGTTGAAATGTCCACATCATCATCGATATTTGTGCACGTTCGTCCTTGACAATTTTTACAAATAACAGAGCAGCGTAACCCGACTTTCCTGCAGCTGCAATTCCCCGTACACCCTTTCGAACATTTGCAACAAATTGTTTTCAACAATTCCATCGGTATAGGTGCTATAGTAGTGGTAATCGGTAGTAATCCATTAATCGTTCGTCTCCACCCGCAATCAGTTGGTTCCAAATCATTACCTAGCCAATTCTGGACTTGATAATAAACTCTCAAGGCATGTTGGCGAGCTGCTTCACGAGTTGGAGGCAAAGATGCAAGATTGAAGGACTTTTTCGTCGTCGATTTTGAGAAACATTGGAATCTGAATTCATCCAAATATATTAACTGCTTCTTATTGGCTCCATATAGAGAGATGATGAATTTCGTGCAGAACAATCCAAATGATCAGGATGGGAATCAGAGCATAAAAAGGGTCCGAGGATTATTTGCAGGTCTTGTTCAGCGTTCAATAATTTAATGAACTTCTTTTTTCCCATGCGAAAAAATGCTGATGTCGTATCGCAACCACTAAAAGCATGGAGGAACAGAATGTACTTGCGTATAGATGGATAATTGAAGCTCTCGGGTGTATATATTTTCTGCTCTGTCTTTCCTTTGCTCGGTTTTAAAAAGTACACGTTGGAATTCTGGCGATTTAGAGCTGTCATTATAACCAAAAGATCAATATCTTCTCCAACTATTACAACCGCATTATGGTCGTTTGATAGTTCCAAAGCAGTGGTAACTATAAGAGCATCTTCATACGCTTGTTTGCAAATGAAACCTGCCTGGCACAGTTTTTCCCTTAATATTTGTATAAGCCTGTTCTTGTTGTTATCGTTGGAAAGAAATTTATCCTGTGAGACTGTCGCATTCATCGTCACGTCAAACATTATATCGACACACTGTTGTTTCTGTTGTCTTCGCAGTCTCTTCTAGGCTGTATATAGAAAGGAATACAAAGAGAAAGAGAGAATGCTATGTGGACAATACCCTCGTTCCCCCCTCTTTCAAAATTTTTGGATACCTGGAACGGACTCGCAAAGGGGCCAGAGAGCGAATATTAGCAGCTGCCGGCCACGCCAGGGACGTATTTCATTTACGTTAGAATCTTTCTTATAATATTTTCGAATTTTGTTGATTTCCTTGGTTTCAGCTATCGTGCGGTTACGCTTTTATTTATTATGCATAAATAAATTAATTATATATACTTATTTCATCTTTTGAAGTTCTCATGCGCCGATTTCACATGAAAAATAATAGAAACAAATATCGTTTCATAAATATAGTTACGTATCTACGTCTGACAGAGCAGCGAGACACGCAGGGAGAGCGGCGCGACGCGTAGAGCGAGCGGTAATTAGGGTTAAACATCTGCAGTTTTCAAACTACTGCGTAGACCGGAAAGTAGTAGGAACATTTTTTGTAGATAATTTAATAAGGAACAAGATAAAAAAGAATCAAAATCCCAACAGTCGTTCCTGAGATATTCACAAAAAACCATAAAAAGTAACTTTCAATTGTTTAAACAATTAGAGCACTGGGAATTTCTAGGTTATTTTTTAGGATTAGTATATTTTCTCATGTCCGAAGCCAATAAAACAAAAAGTTGGATGGTTCTAATTTTTTCCACAATTCGATCATTTTTATCCTCTGACGCCTGGATTATAAGGAATAAGGAAGCTGATTGGCAAAAAATCCACAGCAACAAAGCCTTGCTTAGATAAAGCACAACTTAAGGGAAGCGGTGCAACTGGTTCTTATATATATATATATATATATATATATATATATATATATATATATATATACCGTGTGTCACAGACTCATGGTACACCCCCGTTTTCTCCTTTGTTTTTCTAGCTATATTTTTGAGATTCGGAACATCGAATAAGCTCACTGAACAGCATTTCTCGACATATCTGAAAGAAAAAAACAACTTTCAATTTTTCCGGAAATGACATCAACTTTCGATTCTTGAATGGGACACCCTGTATATTGTTACATGATCGGCTAGGGATGATCATGAGGAATCCAACGATACCAGGTTTGATGATGTTATCTCCAATGACTGCGGAGATATCGCCATTTATATTATCCATAAGCGCAACGAGTAGGAGAGAGAAACTTTACTGGCGGGTCAATCCAATTCTCTCTCCCACTCATTGAGCTTATGGATAATATAAATGGCGATATCTCCGCAGTCATTGGAGATAACATCATCAAACCTGGTATCGTTGGATTCCTCATGATCATCCCTAGCCGATCATGTAACAATATACAGGGTGTCCCATTCAAGAATCGAAAGTTGATGTCATTTCCGGAAAAATTGGAAGTTGTTTTTTTCTTTCAGATATGTCGAGAAATGCTGTTCAGTGAGCTTATTCGATGTTCCGAATCTCAAAAATATAGCTAGAAAAACAAAGGAGAAAACGGGGGTGTACCATGAGTCTGTGACACACGGTATATATATATATATATATATATATATATATATATATATATATATGTATATAATATAATACGAGGACCATGCCAATCCACAGCTGATGAAGGCCAAAGCCAGAAATAGCTAGCTATCTTGTGGTGGGCATTTCGAATTGAATGCAAATTGTGATAAACCAGAGAATTTGATAATCTATTTATCAGTTTCCTGATTCATCTTGCTTCATAGCAAATAACACTTTCTCTTTGTATCATTTCAGATACATTTGTGGATTCGATTTTCGATAACACTCTGAGAGTGCTTGTCATTATTTCTGCAAACGCAGTTGTTAGTTGACGTGGCGAACTGTCACCACTGACGGAAAACTATGACAGCATTTCCTTATAGTGTTACACCCTAGGTGGTTCCACTTATGTGTCGCTTGCCGTAAAGGCACCATTCATTTCAAATCCTCTGGATATCTATCACAGTTTGTTTTCGATACGAGGACCATGCCAACCCACAGCTGATGAAGGCTAAAGCCAGAAATAGCCGCCCCTTAAGTTGAAACTGTATGAAAATTGAATATGTCGTAGCACCAAAATGAATATTTCTTACAAAGGGTCAGGTGAATTAAAACAAGTGAACACTTTTACCCGTCCATCCGAAAGCTAATACTTGTTAATTCCCAACAAACTAATTGGGGCCACTACGTATTTGCTTGAAACTTAACAAGTGAGGGCATTTACTTTTTTCATTCACTCTACGCATTTTTATTTTTTTCTTATTTCCTATTTTTTTTGTCAAACATTCGCTTTGGGGTGGCGCTCGCGTGCACTCTCGGTTACAGGGGCCTGATTATTCCGGTTATATTTTAGCATTTTCAAACACGTTTATATGGCATGTATTTCTGCTTGGGAGATGGAGTTGAATAATCAGCATGCAATATAAAGAATATAGAATTATTTATTAGAGAATGAAATAAAACATAACATCATTGTTCAAAGAGGAATAGTAATTATTCAACTCGAAATCTAGGGCCTGCCCTGTGATTCAAGAGCAGTCACTTTCAGCAGCTGGGACGCAACTGAGCGAAGAAGTATCAAAGTAATTTCCGCTGCTACAAGTTCTGATTTCAGCTTGATAACCTCTGGCGAAGAATCCCTTCTTCTTCACGCATTCATAGTATTGATCGCATTCGAAAGCAGGTGAGAATCCCTCGGTGTTGCATTCTGGTGGACCGGTTGGTCTAGTCACTGAAAATTTTTGTTCATGAACTCAAATATTGAATTCGATCATAAAGAAAAATAGTACTACTTGATGCCTCAAGCTGGATTAATGTAGGTACGATTTTCGGAAAGAAATTGCGAATAAAATGACATGGAGATCGAATACCGGAATATTATTGGTCATTTTTCAGTTACGTCTCTTTTCATTCGGACGAATTTTGCAAATTTCGTATCTACGTGAATCCAGCTCCAAGCGGAATATTTGAATGGTGCATTTTCAAATTGTCAGACGAATATCTATATCCATACCGTCCTGGTCAATTACTTCTCTTACGAAATAACCAAGCAAGACGAAGCAATTCGAATAGAATGCAAAGTGTCTACCAACGGACAGCTGTTTGCCGAAACAGCCTCATCCTCATCAGCGTTGGGCAGACAATCCTTGATCATAAACAATTTGGAAAATCTCAGAACATTCATAGGGATATTCTCATGAAGAGTAAACGTTATGTATGTGAAGCCACCTAACGGTATGGTCTGAAACACATCTTCAAACTCGATGGTGTTGGCCCAAGTTGCCCGCCACTCGCGATGGAACAACCGATATATATATATATATATATATATATATATATATATATATATATATATATATATATATATATATATATATATACATATATATAATTCTCAAGACTTGTAGGTCTGTACGTGAGAGTTTTGGGGAACAATACAAAACGGTTTTGTAAAGGGGAAAGTGATGGAGTCATTTGCACTATTGAAGGAAAAATCACTCCAGAATAAAATATGAATCAAAGTATCAAGCAGCGTTAGAGGTCAATGGAAGAAAAGGAGGGATGAACTATGCCAAATATTCAGGTAGGTATGACATGTTATGTCTATCATTTTCACAGGTTAAATATCATGTGGTATATTTCATTTCAGACGTTTCGGCTTCGATTTTGGAGACATGTTCAAAACGGCAACTTGTAACTTCACACTTAAGTTGTCACGAGTTCTCTTTGAAGTGGAGACCTGGGCAGTAAATAGATTAAGTCCCCAGTGTGAGGAGCCGAAATGTCGAACATATAACTTCAGACGCGATTCAACCTGAACTCTACCATTACAAACTTTATATACATAAGAAAAACTCTTTTACTAGTATGGTTTCTGAACATAGTATTGAAGTATTGTCATAGTCCATTTGGTGATCATTTCTATCGAGATGTTCAGATAATGCGCAAGAATTCATGTTTCTCCTGCAATCACTTGTGTGTGACATAATGCGGCTATTTGGAGTTCTTGATGTCTGACCAATATACTTTTTGTCACAAAACAATTTTTCTTGCGATTTCAATTTTATTGTTTTTGAAGATATTCATTAATTTTGGAGTAAGTTCTTGAATATTGGGCAAGGATTTGAACAGAATCAAACTGTTAATATTTGGTGGAAAAATTTCATTTGCAGATAATGTAGACCTAGTTTTTGGGTAGGAGTTCTCAAGTAATATATTTCTGAAATCAGTCAAACATTCATTTCGTGAATTTTGATGGGAGATTCTTTCTATTCAATTGTTTATTGATAAGAATGGAAATTGATGAGTCTCTCACTACTTATTGATTTCACGTACTATTTTGTAATCAAGGTATTATGTTTTGTCCTGATTATTCTGGTATCTAGGAAAGGGAGACCATTGTCTGTGAATTGGATATTATGGTCATAAGAATTGAGAATAGTCAGAATTCCATTCGTACTATCAGATGGCACCAATAGAATTAAGTCATCTACAAAATAAGGTAGGCAGAAAAATAAATGCTACAACGTACATTCAATCTGGATCAATATCATCGATATTTGTATTGAAATGATTAAAGTCAGTCGTTTTCAGAAATATATGGATATAAAATTTCAATAACAGAGTTGACAGATGACGTTTCAAGGCAAGGAAATTCCCATAATTTTTCGGCCAGGTTTATTTTCCACTTGAATCAGGTCGTTGCCATAGCATTATGTCTAAATGTGAACATTTCATTGGCTATAACATTAAGAGGCATGACATTTTCGATACATTTTCATGAGCGTTCTTGACAATTTGTTGGATGATGGCTAGAGCACATTGTTTGCTATGGATTTTCAAGCAAAAAATAACATTGTATTGATATTAACCAGAGCCACATAAGCTAGTGCAATATTGTTGGAATTTGATTATTTGAGGTATTGTCGCTATGCAACTATTCCTGAGCTTTATGTCCAATACCTATGTGATGAAAACTTTCTGTATAACATTTACTAGTTGAGTGCCCGTTGAAAATTGAAAATATCATTTTCGATTTTCAGAAAGTATTCAAATTATAAATTGACCATTAGTCGGAAACACGAACAACTACCACTTGAAAACTCTCATGAGATACGTGAAGCATAGAAGCATAGAAATAATGACTGAGGGAAAGCCAGTAAAAATTAAAAATTTCTATTGAAAGTGTCACTTTAATTATATATTTGCTCATAAGTCGAAAACTATAGAGGAAGCAAACTGAAAATTCTCACAAAATACGTAAAATGTCATGATATTTCTGAAAAAAATAGTAGCCTGAAAAAATTGAAGATTCTTCTGCAGGAATTGATTGATGGACTGCCCAATTCTTTTAAACTCAGTTGGATATAACTCATTTCTGGAACGTCACAAGACGAAATCAAACTCATCGAATTCAGTTCTTGGCTAGAAATCAAATCAAATGCTGCTAGCCAGCTGCAGACAGTGAAAAGTCGAAGTCTCGCCACTTCACTTAGAAAGTGAAAATTCATCATTTGAGTGACTGTACCAAGCTCAAATCTCTTTCAAGTGAAGTGAGATGGAAGTAAATCACATCAAATAGAATGTATT
Organism: Zygogramma bicolorata; assembly: GCA_032362365.1. Taxonomy (NCBI): domain Eukaryota; kingdom Metazoa; phylum Arthropoda; class Insecta; order Coleoptera; family Chrysomelidae; genus Zygogramma; species Zygogramma bicolorata. The sequence continues at coordinate 15,705 of JAVJAQ010000858.1, read as the reverse complement.
TCTGTTGTCTCTCATCAAATAATGGTATATGGCAATGTCGTAAACGAAAAAGTTGCAGAATAGATGGTTGTAAGACACCTCATCATCAACTCCCACATAAAGAGGAGACACAGGATCAAATTGAGCCAAGTTCATCTAATTTTGATAAAAAATTCGTTGAAAACAATTGCCACCTGATTATGTAATAAGTACAACCATTTCACCCTATTCAGATCACTGTATGCTTTATCCATTTCACTAATCCCATTCATATTTTTCATCTTCGAGAATTTCTCTGTATGGAGTCGGATTAGAATAACCCAGGGGTAAATTCTGCCTGTCGTAGAAGGCGACTAAAAAGATAACCTCGGTGGAAGATGGTACTAACACCGCCCGGTGAGATACCAACTATATGTGCTGTTAGGTGTTAAGTCACGTTTCAGTATGTGGTTGATATATCCGGTTTCTCCCAACTGTCGAATTTGAAAAATGATAGTAATGTCTCCCAGAGTAAATAACTCTGGAAGTAAAATACCTCCCCAATCGGATTTCCAGGTGGGAGATACTCGGGGGAACCTTCACAGAGAGTATTGAGAATCGATTATTGTAATATTCGTGGTATCAATAAAAATATCAATGATGTGAATCACCATCTGCAAATCAAATAACCTGAAATTCTAAATCTAATTGAAACTCCGGTCAATTCATATACGAATAATGTACATATGCCTTATCCAGATTATGAATTCTATTATCGCTTTCGTTTCAAAGGTTCTCTAGGAATGATTTTACCGTGCCAACGCGAAGAAGGGCAGGAATCGAAATATTTCGACGTGATGTGGTTTAAGCTTGTCAATCATCAACAAACTGAATTTGTCTGTTGTCTTTATTCATCACTCAACAATGACTCTTTTGACAGACTATTCGAATTTCTATCGGAAAAAATCGACTTCATCAAAGAAAACCATCCAACTGCTGAGGTCACCATATTGGGTGATTTCATTGTACATAAATCTTCATGGCTTAAATTCTCGAATAGAACAGATGAAAGAGGACGACAGGCAGAGGCATTTGCAAATACTAATGATCTGGAACAACTCATAGATCAACCTAGATAACCAATTTTAAAATACACTGGGCTTGTTTCTTACTATTATCATATTTATTATATATTTAGCAGATCAAATTCACCCTCTGGGTACTTCTGATCACATTTTGATTTCAACAACGTTTTCGTATTTGGCTCCAATGAATGGTAAGTTACCCGCACGTCGTGTCTGGCATTACAAATCAGCAGGCTGGGACAGTCTTCGAATGTTTTTCTCTGATTTTCCTTTGAGAAGGGTCTGTTTTTCATCAGGTGGTCCCACTATTTCTGCCCAAGAAATCTCTGGTACTGTTATTCTGGGAATGGAAACATTCATTCCAAGTAAAACAAAGAGACCACAGTCTGAGAAACCACGGTTCAATAAAAGCTGCTCTAAGGCTGTCACATCCAAAGAAGCGACATTCAATCGCTGGCGCCAAGACCCCAGTTTGGAGCCAAGATCTGAGTATGTTGACGTAAGAAATAGGTGTAGTGCAACAATTGAGGCTGCTAAAGAAGCACGTAATCATAAAATTCGTTTGAAACTTGTTGAATGTCCAAACGGATCTCGTTCATTTTGGTCATTTTCTCAAGCTGTCGAAATAATTTCACTTTTAGTTCATTTTCCTCTTCAACCAAAGAAGATGGATCACAAGCCACCACTGCCCAACAAAAAGCAAATATATGTGCAAATATGTATGCTGGAAATTCTACCCTAGACTCATCGGGAAAAAATCCCCCGAATATCACGTCTGTCGTAACCAATGACCTCTCTCCGCACCGCGGGGTGAGTGATCACTGGCTCCGGGAATCGTGAGTGCTGAGCAGACGCAGCGAACCGAGAATAACGGCCTTCTGCATAACGGCCGGCCAAAATTTCTGCCGCATTACGGCATGTTGGAATGGTCTTGAGCTCCGAGAGTATCGTTGGTCTTGAACCATCGAGAACACATATAATCAGAACCACTTATTCGACAGAATACTCCGAGTGGAACCTGCGGAAATCGTAACTTTGTCGAGGGATCTATTTTCCCCTCCCTCCGAGAAAGAGCTTGAACAGAGTCATTCACGGCACAGTTTATCTGCCAGATGTCGGCCTCTTCTGTAAGGGAACTACGAACCTCTGCATCCACTCGGGTCAGTTGTTCTGGCCTGAGGGGCTTTGCTTTGTGAAGCATCCTCGGGGTTCCGATGTTCTGGGTTCTCAGTGCTTCCAGACGCACTCTCTCCTCCACCAATCGCACTGGCGATGTTTCTTCCGCCTGCTCAACTGGCCTTGGTGGGGCACGTACATAGCCACTGCCACGAAGATGGGATGGATACATAATCCCTGAGATTTTGGAACGGAAAAGGTGTCATGCTCCGGGTGTGCCACTCACCACAGCGCATGTATTTCCGCCATGTATCCCCTTCGGGTGGACTCACTACTCTCGTAACACCGCATTATGTCGTCCCTCAATTCATCGGTCCACTCAAAACATTGTCCATTACCACTGCCAGAGATGTCATGGGGCTGTCCATCGGTTTGGGCTCCTCCACCTTGTCCTTGACCCCTATTGGAATGGGGTCGTTTGTGGAGAGCCTGTCCTCTAGTGTTGGGAACCAGAGTTGGGGACCTGCAAGGTGGTTCGCCGAGCAGGCCCACGGCCGGCACCAGAGAAGAAGCTTTTCTCTCCCGGATGCGCATTAGCTGCCGGTCCGATTTTGCATCCTGAGCTCAGAAAATTGGTGGCGCTACTCACCAGAGACTGTTCAGATGTTGTGTAGCATCCCCTGTTTATTCAATGTTATAATTATTTGTCGATTCAACAAGCCTAGTCGGGTCCGTACTCCCCACTGCTCCGACCCGGTGGGCGAACGCGCTAGTATAAGTAACCAATGACCACGCCCCGTACTGCGGAGTAAGTGGTTACTGGCCCCGAGAATCGTGAATCCTGAGCAGACACAACGAACCGAGAATAACGGCCTTCCGCATGCGGCCGGCCAAGATCTCTGCCGCATTACTGCATGCCGGTATGGTCTTGAGCTCCGAGAGTAGCGTTGGTTTGGAACCACCGAGAACACCTATAATCAGAACCACTAATTTGACAGAATAGTCCGGGGGGAGCCTGCGGAGTTCGTTAAGTAAATCCTGGCACTTTATCCGTTTTTCCTCCTCATTTCGGACGATATTGGTTTCGACAGGGGCCGAAAACTCAATACCGAATATCATCTTACTTCGGTGGTCGAAGAGTACTATATCAGGCTTATTGGCTTGTATTTGCCTGAGGGTGGTAAATGAAAAGTTCCAAAAAATTTGACACCTCTCATTCTCCACAACGAACTCAATATCCTCTGGAGGGTAAGGCAGTACCGATATTCTGTTTATTTCATACGAGTGCCGAAGAAAAGAGTACAAGCACTCGTAAAGCCGCGTTATGGCGATGGACATAGGTCGAGATCGCAAAAACTGCACAAGATGACAGCAAATGCATCAAAATCTCGGGCGCTTGTCGGCAGGCGCTGCATCTAGTATCAAGGGTGTTGAAGACACCGTCTTGGCACGCCATGGTGAACCCTTCGGTCTCCTACTGACTTCAGCTTACCTGGCCTGAGGAAGGCAATTGTCAGCTCAACAGACAAGCAATGGTCCTCGATGTTCTCAAAGAAGACTCCATGCATGGGCTTGTCTGTATGCAGCTGCAGCATTTCAGCATTCTCTGCAGCCTTGATGTGTGTCGAAGACTGTACCAAGTTCATCAGCAGCGCGCATTACTGCCTTGAATAACAAGGCTTCGATTCCTGCATATCATGGTCTCGGACCATGCAGTGCAGGGGATCCGAACTCCTGATGACTCTACAGGCTCCATCCAGTACCATTCTTTTGTGAAGATACTCCAAGCTCAAAAGTCCACGAACTCCTTGTTGTCGAAGAAGATATAACCGTGGAACGGACGATTTGAGATGCATGCTTCTGTGCATATGCATCATTTTGAGGGTCTTTACGTCAAGTTGCCGCAATTCTTTCTGAGTCGATTCGACTACTTCGAAGGAGTAGAGTAGAATCGGAATGACAAGCATGTTGGTGGCAAAAAGTTTGTTCTTGCCCGACAACTCTGAGGACCAGATCTGCCGTAGTTTCTGCATTTTTCTCCGAGTCTACCTCTTGGGTGTGGCATTGTTCCACACCCAAATAGGTGTACGTCTCTCCGGTATTCAAATTATGTAGAATGCTTATTATTATTATAATTTTGCTCACACTTCGCAAGTACAAGTTGCCCTCGGTGCTAAATCGACCTGAAATTAATGTGATTAATATCCAGAGATTATTGAGAGGTTCATGATGAACACAGTACAGGTTATACTTTATACTCTCGGTAGCGTATAAATTTCGATTTGTTCATATTTTGTTTCGAATACAATTTTGAATATTTTTGTGAATATTTTCTGATATCAAACGGAACAAGGTTAATGTTGTAATATAATCAGTTTCAATGTGATGATTTTTCTGTGATATGAAATATTATTCTTGTACTGATATTAGTTTATAGTAACAAGTATTATTATATGATAAATGTTAAAGGGCATCTTTGGAATTACCTATCGACCAGTCCAATACGATGAAATTCGTTTTTGTGGCGAATCTACTGTAACCCCATCCTGCTCGACAAGTGGTAAAGAGAGTTATGATCATCACATGAAGGTGGTGAGAAATGGTGAGTAGGATTGTATGAATCTTATCACCAATATCATCAAATGATAAAACGGAGAGTGATGAAATGAATAAATCGAGAAAGATCAACATTCAGCTGTGAAAAATATGCCGTTTTACACAAATTATGGTAAATAGTAGCATCCAATTCTCCACACATCTCAGGACGTGAATCCAAAAGTGAAAATAAAGAACGTTGCATATATATTTTATCTACACCCGTACTCTAATAATACACTTATATGCCCATAACCCGTTTCATAATGAAATTCATTACGATACAGATTTTCAATGAATAGAAACCCATTGTTTTTCAATCAAGCATGATGTGCATGACGTTTGTCAAGTACAAAGCAGTATAGGTATTGAATTTTTGAAGAATATAGCCAAACTTCGAAAATCAGACAAAATGTCTGATACCAGCGATATGGGAGAATCACCTTCGACACCTTCACCGGCAGACATACAGTTAGAATGATTGAAATTTTCATTTGACAAATGCATGATTTATTCCTTCATTTTTTCAATCAAATTTTCTGTGTTCTCCGTAGGCGAGCGGTCTGAGGCGCTGAGATTTTATTAGCTAGTTGGACTAATTGGAAGAGACATTGGTTCGATGCCGACCTGAAGTAATTTTTTTTAAATTCTTGATCTTCTCTTCATTTCTCATCGTTTTATTTCTCAAAGTTATACTATGAATTACAATATTGTAGATTTTTTCGAAGAAATTCGTTAAATTAGTATTATTGTGTGCAATACAAATATAAATATAATATTTGTAGTTCTTCACTATTTATCGGGTGTAGATAAAATAGCGTATGCAATTCTCATGTAATGGTTATTACATGATCGTTGCATAATAAGCTATTATCATTCAACTACAATTCAGTTATTACTCTTCTGCTACTCAATCTGCAGTGCAAAGAAACATAAATCATAAGGAAATAATGTTTGACGGTGAACGATACATCCTTAAACTTCTTTAAATGGTTTGATAACCGCGATGAACAAATACTTTCAGAATGAAAAATATTTATTATATTCCCTCATCGGATTCCTCTCTGTGCAATAAGGTTTTCGAGGAAACATTTTTAGGCATAATTTACCCACCAGTCTTGTGATATCAATGGGTATATCAATCAAATCGATATGCGGTCCACGACAGACCCAGTCCGAAATTGATTGAAAATGTTAGGTGCATTTGAAAATAATGACACTTATTGCACATCCTCAGAATCCTTTCTACCAATCAGTGCCAACGCCTTTTGGAGAACCCTGCCCGCTGACTTATCGAGAAAATCAGATCGAGACATACACAAGTATTCGGCATTCAATAAATGACCCAGTCTACCGACCAATTGACCATATGCATCTATTTTCGGTTGCACACTTATTTAAGATTCGATTGTTGGCATCACTGAAATTTCGTTTTCTTTACTGTTTGAAAATCTAGTGATATTTTCTAATTTGAGAAGTTTTTTCAGTCATCATCACTGCTAATAATTATGATTCACACTGAGAAAAACTTGGATTTTGATCGATAAGTATATACTACATTGCATGAAATCCGCTCTATGGAATTGTGGCTGGGAATGACGTTCACTGAAACGTTGCTAACTTTTCGTAGCTAACTTCACACATATTCTTGGAGAGAGCAGGGGATCGAGGAGCACATTGTTTTTTATGGAATCCCGAGCAAAAAATTGCATTGTATTGATATTAACCAGAGCCACATATTCTAGAGCAGAATTGTTGGAACTCGATGATTTGAGGTATTGCTGGTGGTCAATTATTCCTGAGCTTCGTGTCAAATATGTGAGAAAAAACTTTCTGTGAAACTTTTACTAGTTGAAGGCCTGCATTTTTCAATCCGAAATCGACAACATATAATAAAATCAATGCACACTGTAAATAAAATGAGGTCATATGTGATAGTGCCAAAATGTTATCGGAAATAATTTTCATAAATGATTGCAAGATAATTACTGTGAGCCATGTAAATGATATGAAAAACTTACCAGATGCTACTGTCGTTGTCGTTGCATTGGTGACATTTTCATCTGGATAAAAAAAATTAATTAGAAATTCACGAATAATTCTCCGCCCCAGAAGCAGAAGTCTGCTAATTTCGTTCTTAATTTCAATATTTATTATAACATTGCAATATATTGTTCTAGCTGACAAGGTGATGGTTAATGTTGGAAATTGAATATTTCCCGTTGTCAAACTCTTTTTTGAGTGCCAAAATGGTTAAGGCTTTCGCGGCCGAGGTTATTAGTATAACTACTTTTCTTCGGGCTTGAAGGCCGTCGATCTTTGGAATTTCTTCCTAACGTTTCGATAGCGCGAGTGGCCAGCTTCTTCAGAGGCTTACTCATTTCCGAGTGCACCCGGAAGTAAGAGCATGATGCGGACAAAAGACGGCTGACGTTTTTGACTGACTCAACGTTCCGGGATGACTAACCAATTTTTCGGAAGTGTATTTGCTATTGCAACTAGAGAAATATCCAGAAAAAACGTACTATTACCGAAATAAAGGTATCACAACAGCCTATCGCCAAAGCAAGCAGAAAAAAAGGGCCTCAAATAAAATTTGAACTTTATTATGGGGTCTACGTATCGGTCATACTGAAATAGCTTGGCTCGCAAAGTCAACCAACTGTCTTTCTCTTGAAAAAGACCAGCATTGTCAATACGTTGTATGAAAGCTTCGAATATGAACCTTGAAATTGATATGAAAAACTTACCATCATCAGGTTCTACCGTCGTTGTGGTAACACTGTTTCTATCTGAAACAAAAGTGAATGGAGAAAAATTTGTATGAAAATGGTGCGATTTTGTTTTCCTATATACATTTGACCAAAAACCGCAGAAGAACATTTATCATGTTCGCGTCGTAAAATGTTCTGATATATATCTATATATATATATATATATATAGAAAGTAGTATTTGCTATAAAGCAGAGTAATCAGGAAACTGATAAATAGATTATCATCAAATTCTCTGGTCTATCACAATTTGCATTCAATTCGAAATGACCACCACAAGACAACTAGCTGTTTCTGGCTTCGGCCTTCATTAGCTGTGGGTTGGCAAAGTCCTCTGGTCATCTATCACAATTTGTCTTCGATATATATATATATATATATATATATATATATATATATATATATATATATATATATATATATATATACCCCCTTAATATTCGGGTGTGCAGTCAAGGAAATGGAACAAAGTGAACTCTTTATTCTGTTCAAGCTTTCGAGTCTTTATTGGCTCTTCGTCAGGAACTCTACAATGAATTGGGAAAATTGTAAGAATAGATTTTTTTTAACATGTGCCTACTTATCGAACATAAGGTTAATTATTCTTTTTTACTACAAAAAATGAAGGACAACATATCACAACACATCGACGTTATGGTAATAAAACATTATATAAAACTTTAATTAAAAACTATGAATTATCATACATGTAAACGAGGAAGTTGTTTCTCCTAACGGACATTGGAAACCATATTGTGAATTTAAACGGAAATGATGTGAGTGACTGAATAGGGAATGAAATTGACAAGTGACCAATGATTACAGTTTCCTGTGGTTTCGTTGCCAACACACAATGAAAATGAAAGTGATATCACCAACTACTCAGGGGTACCAAGTGTAATGTTGTTATTGTTGCTCACCTGCAGGGGGCGACTTAGTAAATATGAGTGAATAATGCTGAGACTATCAATATCTCTTCTTGAATTATTTGAATTTGGTTCTTTGAGAATTTGTGTCATTTCAAGAAAAGTTCTTTTTTTAAGATTGGATTCATGTTACAAAATCGTCACATTGTCACAATCGAGATTGTGATCAAAAGTGATTGAATGTTGTGCTAATGAACAAGTTTTTTTGATATTTCTAATATCACTTTTATGAGAACAAAATCTATCTTTCAACTTCCTTTTGGTTTGTCCAATATACTTTTTTTCAGACTGAGTGCAAGGGATACAATAAACAACATTGGAATGATCTAACACAAGATCTTTATCTTTTAATTTCGAAAAAGAAATTTTTAAGTACAATTTGATTTTTATAAGCAATTCCAATGTCAGTGTTTGAATATATGGAAGAGGAAGGTAGAAAGTTAGAATATTATTATGAGTGGATGAATCATTATGAATATCACTATTAAGATCTGAGTACCTTCAGGTAACCACTTTTAATTATTATCATTATCATTTCAACCCGACCACTCGCCTGGAATCGTTATTTTGTAGGCGTTTCGACGCCCACTTCAGAGACATTATCAAGACTTCTGATGGACTTGACGCCGGGGTCTAAGACTACTCAATGCCCAGCCCTCATCAGAATAAAGTGAAGACTGAAGTTGTGTGGATGGAGGTCTGGTTACCTTTCACACTCGTATAAATTCCCTTTTTAATAGTGAATGTTTTCAATTTATGTTAGGTTAGAAAACTACAAATAAAACATTCATCCACCTCAAAATGATGACTTTCGAACTTTACAAACTTACATGTATTGTGAAATTGAGGATAACTTCATCAGTAGGTACATACATGACTGAATATAAATTAAAATAACTACATACCAGTTCCATTGTCCTGCGAGTCTGGTGATACACACCTAAAAAATATATACAAATGGTAATTGTAGTTGAGAAGCTGAAACTGGTAAAAAGTGAAAATAAAATCTATAATGGATCTTTATTATGAAAGTGCCTATTAAAAATCAGTATACTGGAGCGCATTCTTTCCACCTTCGAGTCGTAATTTCAACTTCGAATGAAAATTCCGTACATGACACATCATTGGACGGTGCCCCAAGTAGAATATCATCTCCAAAATGTCTAATCAAATCAAATTTTGAAAATTGATATGTATTCACTTGGAAAAATTAGGACACTATTATTATTATTCGTCTAAATAAACCTAGTCGAGTCCGTACTTCTCACTGCTTCGACCCAGTGGGCGAACGCGCTAGTATCATTAACCGATGACCACTCCCCGCACCGCGGGGTGAGTGATCACTGACTCCGGGAATCGTGAGTCCTGGGTAGACGCAACGAACCGAGAATAACAGCCTTTTGCATGCGGCCAGCCAAGATCTCTGCCGCATTACGGCATGCCGGTATGGTCTTGAGCTCCGAGAGAAGCGTTGGTCTGGAACAACCGAGAACACCCATAATCAGAACCACTAATTTGATAGAATAGACCGAGTGGAGCCTGCGAAGTTCGTAAAGTAAATCGTGATACTTTGTCCGTTTTTCCTCTTCTTTTCGGATGATATTCGTTTCGGCAGGGGTCGAAAACTCGATAACGAATATCGTCTTACTTCGGTGGTCGAAGAGGACTATATCAGGCTTATTTGGCTTGTATTTGCCTGAGGGTGGGGAACGAAAAGTTCCAAAAAATTCGACAGCTCTCATTCTCCACAACGGACTCAATATCCCCTGGAGCATAAGGCAAGGCAGTACCGGTCTCCTGTCTATTTCATACGAGTGCCGAAGAATCTAGTATAGCACTCGTAAAGACGCGTAATAGCGATGGATTTAGGCCGAGACCGCATAAACTGCACAAGATGACAGCAAATGCATCACGCAGCTCCGGTAGACAAGGGTATTGAAGACACCGTCTTGGCAGGCCATAATAAACCCTTCGGTCTCGGACTTCAGCTCACCTGACCTGAGGAAGGCAAATGTCAGCTTAACAGACAAGCCATGGTCCTCGATGTTCTTAAAGAAGACTCCATGCATGGGCTTGTCTGTATGCATTTTAGCATTCTCTGCAGCCTTGATGTGAGATTTTCTCCGTGCGGGCGCCAACTCGGTGACGGAGAGTTGGTTTACCCACTCGGTGTCGAAGACTTTACCAAGTTTATCAGCAGCGCATCTTTCTGCCTTGAATAAAAAGGCTCCGACTCCTGATGATTCTTCAGACTCCATCCAGTACCATTCTGTTGTGAAGACACTCCAAACTCAAAAGCCCACGGATTTGGGATGCAGGCTTCTGTGCATATGCATCATTTTACAAGTCTTTACGTCAAGTTGCCGCAACTCTTCCTGAGTCCATTTGACTACTGCGAAGGAGTAGAGTAGAATCGGAATGGCAAGCATGTTGGTGGCAAAAACTTTTGATTTTTCCCGACAGCTCTGAGGACCAGATCTGCCGTAGTTTCTGCCTATACTTGCCACGGAGAGCATTTTTCACCGAGTCTTCCTCTTGGGTGTGGCGTTGTTCCACATCCAAATAGGTGTATGTCTCTCCGGCATTCAGGTGATGTAGAATGCTTCCGTCTACGAGTTGGGCATCCTCAGCGGAATCCTCGCATCGCCCTCTTTTGAGATGAAGCAGTGCACATTTGTCAATCCCGAATTCCTTACCGACAGCATGCGTGAACTCCTGCACCACCCTAATGGATTGTTGTAGATCCCTTCCTCCAGAGGCATAGAGCTTGAGGTCATCCATATAAAAAAGATCGGTGACCTTATGCCTCCGGTTTCCAGAGGTGCCGCAGTTATATCCCCGGGTTTTCCTGAGCACAACGGACAATGGCATTAGTGAGATGCAGAAGAGAAGGGGGCTGAGGGAATCTCCCTGAAAAATACCTCTTCTTATGATGACCGGCTCTGTTTGGACCCTGCTTCCACCTTATGTTATAGTGAAGCGGGTCCTCCAGAGCGGCATCAGTTGTTCGATGCATCTCACTCTTTGATCGGGTACCGCAAGGCACTCGAGTACAGTAGTACTCAGGTGATATTGTATCGAACGACTTGCGACAGTCGATCCAGGCCAGAGAAAGATCCTTGAATAATTTTTTTCCCAGGGGAAAGATGGGGAATTTTCAAATTTTATTTTTAATCATATTTTCAACAACGTTTCTGATTTTCAGCTCGATGGGAATTTATGTAGCTTCGAATGTTTAAAGTGACCGGAGTAATTAGCACGGTTCGCCCCTCGACAAACCATTCCGGAATCAGCTGCTCTCCATTTAGCCAAGAAATGAATATTCTGGCAAAATGGTGGTGGGTGTTCGATAACTTTTTCCACCAATATTTATTGAGGCCAACAGGGCCTGAAGCAGCAAAGTTCTTCGAACTCTCAAGAGCTCTCCGAACTTCGTCCGTGGTTATCGGTTGACGCAGTATTTCGGGCTCAGGCTGTTGAAGCCTTCTACAGAAAACTTCAAACTGCGTCAGGGCTGGAGTGTCTCGGTTGAGTGGTTGCGGATGCACGTGGAAACCTTTCCAGAAGGATTCCACCCGATCAGCGGCGGATTATCCACAACACGCGCAGGCAATTGTTTTTGATTAAGTCGGTTTCTAATCTAAATTGGTACTCTTTATTCATTATCCACAAGATTTGTAACTGCTAATTTTGGTCTGAATTTATTGAAAATTAATGGCTAGGGAGTTTTGGAGGTGTGAGTTACCAATTTTTCAAAAATGGCTGATCATAATTGAATGAACATAAATAATTGTTTCAGCTTGCTTTTATTCAGAACTGAAACATTCAACGGCCTGATTTTCCAATCACCCACAATCTCGAGTTTTTGTGGGTAAAAGGACGAGGTAACACGGTGGGCACGGCTTTGTTACTTTCTTATCTCTTCAATATCAGTTCCCCTCTCAAGAAGTACACTCAACGTGAAAATTTCGTGAAGGCCTTGCTCATCTGACATTTAAATTCAGAATTAACCAATAAGTAAAGTTCGTACATTTTTAAAACTATTGCACGTCATCAGGGGCGTGGTCAAATTTTGAAATACACTACAGCCAGATTGTCATATCATTATGGAATATCAGTTAATAATAAAAGCGAGTAAAATAAAAAAATACCCAACTACGTTTGTATTATTCATTAAAATATAAAAGGTCGGCCATGAAATAGTTCTCTCTCGTGTACTTTTTCAAATAGGGGCCGATTTCGAAAAATCGGGATTTTCCTGTTTCAAAAAATCAAATACTGCGTTGAATTTATACATGCTATGAATTTTGCTACGAATAACGCCTTTTGGTTCCACGCATTTGGGGCGATTCGAGAGGTTTAGTATCATTCGGTAATGAGCACCGTTTTTTATTTTTTCTTGTGGAACTTACGTAATTCGGTTTTCTCTACAGAAAATCCTTATAATACTTTCGGCGACCTCGTATATTTTCGGAGATGCAGGTTCATTTTGTTGTTAAACTTCACGATTTTTCACATCAAATTTCTGTAGTTTGAACACACACAATTTCCCCTTCTTTTTATCAAAACATCACACAAGTCATTATTTACTCATTTGTCACATTTTTAAACAGGCAAAACCATAATTGTTTCAGATAATTAATTTTTTTCAAAACGTCAAGGTCACAGCATATATAACAATCAGCACGGACACTCCCTTGGGCGGGAAAAGTACGCGCATGTACTTTGCGTCGCTATGTCGGCCATGTTGAAAAGCAGTGGACCTGTCATATTGTCATTCTTTTATTGCTGCTTTCGATTAGACAGTTTCCTGCTCTAGGACTCTCGAGCTCCACTATTGGTGGAATTTGCCACTTGTCATTTTCCAGCCAATGGTTAAGCTGAAATTAGAAGCCCTGGAGCAAAGCAACTATGAAACAAGAGCTGCAATTTGTATTTTTTGTAAAGTTCCTCGCTGTTTGATCAAGTTTTATTTTGGTATCAAATTGTGTTTTGCTTTATTTCGTGAGTGTTCTATCATTATTACAACGGATAAACAGTAAAAAGGTGGTCATGTTTGTACTGTAGTGAACTGTAGAAGCAGCAGGTTGAAGACCAGGCCGGAAAAATGCTACTTTCCCAAAGAAAAAGCGTCCGGGAAGTGGGTACGGTTGCCGAAAAAATAGTGTGCGCAACACGACCGAAAACAGTTTTTTTCGGACTTCTTACGTAAATTACTATTCCGTAAAGTGATCCTCACATTTTGTGCCAAATTTAATTCTGAATGGGTACTTATTGTAACGAAATGTGCTGGCGCCGGCCCTGCCGACTATGGATGCGAATTGGTGCTGCAGTTCCAGGAAAAATTATACCTGCGTGATCGCGGCTCACCCAGAATGTTCGATTGTCAAGATTTGTCTGGATGATTCTCCACTATATGAGCGCCTATATAAGCGGGAGCCGTTCACGCCGACGGCAGAATTTTTGGTACAGAGAGTTTAGTACCGAGCATTGGAAAGTTATCGGAGCGATTTAAGTGATTGTGTTGTATTGTGATAGAGAGTTGTAATGAAAGAAGTTTAGTGTTGTTTGGTGTTTTAATAGACGAACCCAAGGAATAATCTAACGGTGGTGTCGGAAGTGGAATTTTTGCTGGTAAATAGCAACAATTGATGGTAAATACGAGAAGTACATCTTACGATACGATGGAGGACATGATGAAATTCATCCAAAATCAATTTGCGGATTTTGAAAGACGACGACTGGAAGATGAAAAGCGACGGCTGGAGGAAAAAGAACGGGAGGAAAAGCGACGGCAGGAGGAAAAGCAAGAACGAGAAGAAGTGCTCGGAGAAATTCTCGAAAATGAAAAGAAAGAACGAGAAGAAGAACTCCAGGAAATTCCAGAAAATGAAAAGAAAGAACGAGAATTAGAACGGGAGAATGAAAAGAAGGAACGAGAAGATTTCGTAACACCCACAGTGCATAACACCCAAAGTGCGTAACACCCAAATGTCATAACACCCAAATTTCGTTATGCCCACACTCTCCGAACATACCCGAATGATGCACTGTTGCAAAATTTACCGGATATTCTGCAATTTCCTGTTAACCCAATCTAACTTAACCTAACTAACCTAACCTAAAAGAAGGATGAATTTGGCAACAGCGCATCATTCGGGTATGTTCGGTGAGTGTGGGCATAACGAAATTTGGGAGTTATGACATTTGGGTGTTACGCACTTTGGGTGTTATGCACTGTGGGTGTTACGAAATGTGGGTAGAACGAGATGCTCCCATTATTTCATATTCAGAAGTTTGTTTTTGTTTTACATGATGAAATAGTTCAAATATTTTCCGATAGAGGCGTATCTGGATGATGAACTTCCCAATAGCTAAGATGCCTAGAAGTCCTGGTGACTCAACTGATTAGATTTTGTTTAGATTTTTGTGGCGAAAAAAACAATCGACGCTTTTGAAGGTTTCCCCTATTTTTCGGTAGAGGGCGTTATGTTCCCATTTTTCAAATTTGATGACAAGTGTCAAGTTAATTGTCATATTGTCATGTCAGTTTGAAATTTTGATGTTTACGATGTTTTTATCGTGTTTATTTGTTGATTTCATTGCTTTTGAATATCGAAACGTTGTTACTGGTATCTCATTGTCCACCCATTATCCTTTAGGTTGCGATCTCTTCTCGCTAGCCAATCAAATAAAAGTGGAAAAACCCGACTGCACATTTTCACTTAGTGCAAATTTAGCTTCAGACAAGACTGACAAGAGCGTGTTGGCGACATCTGTACATATTGTACGGAAACCTCCAAAAGCTCAATTATCCACCAAAAATCAAGCAATCCAGATTTCGCCACTTTTATCCCAAACTTCTACAGGTATAAGCAAACACACCAGGGTTTCCAGGCATCTTACCAATAGCGCATGTTGCAAGTCTGGCTCTGCTGGCTCTGAGCATATATATATTAATCATATATATATTAATACCAATATGAGTAATACCTGATAAGAGCTAATGTTAACTAAGTGAAGCCGAGTTATATCTCTGTTGCAGTCCCACCATCCGGTTTCTTTCATTTTTAGCGCATGCGCGATTTTTAACGTCATATGACATTTTCAATTTTTTGGTTATGTTATTGTTATTTTAATGTCAAAAAAAACAAACAAGATCATGAAGATTTCAAGAATATTGAATATATCTACGAATGTAGCAGTATGAAAAATTCAAAGTGCATTTTGGTTTCCCAGGAAGTTTGGAAGG